>MPUH01001131.1:0-23196 GCA_001970955.1 Stentor coeruleus
GCATATAAGGTGTACCAGTTTCTATTTGGCTGTCAATTATCGCTGACCACAAAGCTTGAGCCTTTACTGTTCTTCTCACCATGCCTTGTTGTTCATATTTTATATAGAGAGCTTCAAATTCTTCACCGAATACATCACTTAGACCTTGGCATTGATTAGGACACATAAGACTCCAGTCTCCATTTTCTTCAACTCTTTTCATAAAAAGATCAGGAATCCACAGGGCGTAAAAAAGGTCTCTAGCTCTATGTTCTTCTTTCCCATGGTTGAGCTTTAGTTTTAGGAATTCAAAAATATCAGCATGCCAAGGCTCAAGATAAACAGCAAATGCTCCTTTTCTTTTCCCTCCACCTTGATCTACATAACGAGCTGTATCATTAAAAACTCTGAGCATAGGTACCAGGCCATTTGAGTTTCCATTGGTACCACGGATATAGGAAGATGTTGCTCTTATGTTGTGAACGCTTAAGCCTATACCTCCAGCCCATTTGCTGATTAAAGCACACTGCTTCAGTGTTTCGTAAATACCATCTATAGAGTCATCTTGCATCATTACTAAAAAGCACGAAGACATCTGATTGCAAGGAGTCCCTGAATTGAACAAGGTTGGTGAAGCATGGGTGAAAAACTTCTGACTCATAAGGTTGTAGGTCTGCAAAACTGACTCTAAATCTCCATAATGAATTCCTACAGATACTCTCATGAGCATATGCTGAGGCCTTTCGACTATATTCTCATTAATTTTCAGTAAATAGCTTTTTTCTAAAGTCTTAAAGCCGAAAAAGTCATAAGTAAAATCTTGCATATGATTCACTGCCGCATCTAAAGCATCTCGGTTTTGAACAATAAACATATGAACCTCTTGGCTTATAAGCGGAGCTGGACGTCCAAGTGAGTCTTTCATATTGTATAAGTCTTCAGCTACATCTGAAAATTTTGGTTTAGTCATTTTGTGAAGGTTTGTTATAGCAAGACGAGCGGCAAGTTTTGAATAGTCTGGGTGAACAATAGTCATGTAAGCGCATGTTTCTGCGGCTAGGGAATCTAGTTGTGAGGTGTGGACACCATCATAAATTCCTTCGCTGACTTTAGATACCACAATGTTTAGGTTGATAAATTCACTATTAAGTCCATCCATAAGCTTTTCCATTCTGATTCTTATCTTTTCAGGGCAAATTTTTTGGTGGCTGCCGTCACGTTTGACTACAAACCTTTCTTCCATTTATAAATTCTATGCATACCAATTTACCTTAATGAAAAAAGATGCAAACACTTTTTATTTTATTTTAGAAATAATTTTAATTTTATTATCTTTAGTTTATCAAGCCAAATTTGAGTTTTGATTATTTAATGTTTATGTTGAACAAAAACCATTATTTTTAACCATAAAAATGAAATTTAAGTATAAATCAAGGAATTTGTATCGGCTTTTCATTTTAATGCTGAAATTCATCATAATATGAAAGCACGACGAATATATTTGATTACATAAATATCATAATTGTCAAGCTCAAATTCAATTAACTCTTTATCTTGTTACAATATATTTGCAAGCACACACTAAATCATTATTTTTTATTTCTCCATAATCTAATCATCTATCCTAAAACTCGTAAACAAACTTTACTAGTGTAAAAATCTACAATTTCTGCCAATAAAAAACTAAATCTTTTTAATATAGTTATTAAGCAAAAAAACTGATTTCAATAGCTACCTTAATTTATCTTCTTTTTAATAATTCTACTTTGACTTAAAACATACCATTCCAACTAATAATGAAATCATAATCCATCACATTTTGATAATTTATCCAATATCACATCTTCATAGCCACAATAAAATGCAATACTTGCAATCCATTTCATATTAAGCAAAAAGAAAATAATCAATCCCTGCTTTTCAAACAAAATTCTATCCTTCACAAAAAATCCAAATTTTGTTTTTCGTACTCCGATATAGAAACTCCTAAAAACCTAAGGTCTCAAGTAAAGAAAAAATGGTTGAGCCACTATCAGATCCTCTTCAAGATCGCATGATAAAATCCTCAGAAGCCCCTCCTCACAGGTTTTTGCCTAGCAATTTGCTCTTTCCCAGAGGCACAGGAGCTCCTCCAGACATCACAGTACTAAAAAATCACTTGAAAAAAGAAGGTAGAGTCGCAAAATCCGATGCTTTAATCATTTTACGTCAGGCAGCAGAAACTTTCCGCAAGGAAAAAAATTTATTAGAACTCCGGTATCCAGTTATTGTAGTCGGAGACATCCACGGACAGTTCTTCGATTTGTTGAAGCTCCTTGACATGGCTGGTGATGTAGCTTCAAACAAATACCTGTTTTTAGGGGACTACGTAGATAGAGGATCATTCTCAGTAGAAGTCTTATTGGTTTTATATACACTAAAGCTGAATTTCCCACAGAATGTTCATATGATCCGTGGTAATCATGAATGCCGTCAGATGACCACGTTTTTTAACTTCCGATCTGAATGTTTGTTTAAGTACGACTTAGAGTTTTACGAAACCGCTTGTGAAACTTTTGATATGATGGCTTTAGCTTGCATAATTAACAAGAAATTCTTAGCTGTTCATGGTGGAATCTCTCCTGAAATGGTCACTTTAGAGGATGTAACCAAGGTTAATAGATTCACTGAACCCCCACGACAAGGGCTTTTCTGTGATATGCTATGGTCTGACCCTGTGGCCAATGACACTGGAACTAGCCCTGATAAATATAAAGTCAATGAGGTTAGAGGCTGCAGTTATTTCTTTAATGTCAATGCAGTGAATACGTTTTTAAAACGTAATAAACTATTAACTGTAATCAGAGCGCATGAAGCACAATTAGAAGGATATAAAATGCATACTTGGAACGGCCCAGGAGAGTTCCCAGTTGTCATAACAATCTTCTCTGCTCCAAATTACTGTGATGTTTACAACAACAAAGGGGCGATTATCAAGTTTGACGACAATAATCTGAATATCCAGCAATTCAATTATTCAGGCCACCCGTATATTCTGCCTAACTTCATGGATTTATTTAGTTGGAGTATACCTTTTGTTATTGAAAAAGTCTTAGAAATTATGTGTCAAGTTGTTAATCCGAAAAACACTGGTGTAGCTGGAAATGCCCCTGGAGAGAAAATTGAGGAGTTGAAAGAGTCAATTAAAGAGACTAAGACTGAGATTTTTAGGAATAAAGTTAAAGCAATGTCAAAGATGATGAAGATGTTTAAAACATTGAGAGAAGATAAGGAGATTATTATGCAACTGAAGGGTCTTTGTCCTGATAATAAAGTACCTAAAGGACTAATACAACAGGGTAGGAAAGCTTTGGAAGGAGCCCTGGACTCATTTACCAAGGCTAAAGAATGGGATATGATTAATGAGAAGAGGCCTGAGTAGATAGATAAGTAACTTTTTAGCGAGTAAGGATATATAAATATGGCATGAGACATTTTTAATGTGATTTTCATAGATCTGTTATAAGAATAAAAACTGTGAATGAAAATGCTGAAGAATTATAGATTGATAAAACAATTAAAGTATGTAAAAAATCTAAGTGTATTATCTATTCAAAGTCTCAAATCATAATAATTTTTGATCTGTGCTTCTAATTATATAGAAATGTTTTCATAATATCTATATTAAGCATCTACTTTTAAATCTTCAAATTTAGCTTAAAGCTCTTCTTCTAAACGGTTTTTCATAAACTGCGAAGCTATTTCCATAGAACTTAAACCTAAATCGTTTTTTATATCTGTAAGCGACCCTGCGTTAATCAACTCTACAGCCAATTCAACATTTTCACTAGCAATAGCATAATGCAAGACCGTATTCCCTTCACAGTCTTTAAAATTTAGTCTTGCCCTTGCATCAATCAACTTTCTCACTATGCGTAAATGGTTACCAAGCATAGCTCTAATAATCGGTGTAGCTTTACCACCATTATCTTGAGCATTAAGCATAATCCCTTCTTTTTGTAATAAAGCATCTACTATATCTATATGGCCTTTGCTACATGCATAATGCAAAGCTGTGCAGCCAGCATCATTTTTTAAATTCACATCAATGCGATCGTCTGACACTAAGTGCTTAACTTTTATCAAATCTCCAGAACTAGCAGCACACATCAGTGGTGTCCATCCGCCTTCATCAGGAATGTTTGGATCTGCTCCTTGTTGAAGAAGTTGTGAAACATCCCCTTTAGCGTAATGCAAAGCCGTCCTCCCATCCTCATCTTTTCTATTGACATTCATTGTTTTACTATTACGTGCTAATATAAGACCATAAGTGTTAAACCCACATGTGAACAGTCCCAATAATGTCACAAACAAAAATACATTTATTGTGAAGGGAAATTGATATCAATGGTTCTTCGCTAACTTTAACTTCAATATTAGATTCTATGATTTTCTGCATAGATTTTTTAGGATACTCAACAAGAGGTCCTGAGACTGCAGCACCTTCATTGATATCATCTTCAGAAATTTCCCAGAAACACAATTTCCCATCTTGGCCTACTGACGATATGATATAAACTCCTTGCTTATATTTGCATAGCACTCCAGCAACCCAAGATGAATGTGCTTGTCCTTTGCATACATGACTCCAGTTCCTTGTATGCCACACATGAATGCAATCATCCTCACCACCTGCAACAAGCAAATGAGCATTTTCACTCCAGGCTACACATTGAAAACCAGCAAAGTAGGCTTCAAGTGTGATAACAACAGTGCTAGAAGCTAAGTCAATGATTTTTATATCAAATTCTGAAAGTACACATATAATATTGCCTCTAGATCCAGGAGCTACTTGTGCATCTCTAACTTTGCCGATTTGTAATTTCCATAAAGAGATAGGATTAGCTTCAGGGGCTGGATGGTTAATACAGACAATAGTTTTTTGGCATTCCCTTGTGTTATTTTGTGCTGCTTGGATAAATTTCTCATCTTCGCCAGTTAGAGTTTTATCAAATTTCCACACAAGATTATCTCCGAAAAACACTATAAACTGAGTCTCATTAACCCATCTACATACACTAGGAGGCTTGCTTGAGTAAATATTTTTGCGTGAGTTTAGCCAAACAATTTTCCCCCTTTTACGCAAAGTTGGGTTTATTAGTAAGATGTGCCCAGTAGAAAAGGTTATTGCTGCTAATTGCTCACGACTTGTGCAATAGTCTATGCTTGTGACTTGCATTTTTTCAGTTTGGAGCTCAGATAAAACGTTGGATGCTTGGTAATTTTCGCATACCATAAATCCAAAATGCTTGGAAATAATGAAGCTCTGATCGTTTTCTTGCTTCGAATTGCTGAAATATGGACGACCGATAGGTCTTTGATTTGGATTGAGAGACCAGCTGTATTCGACTTTGTATTGTTTATCGTGAAAGCTAAAACTTGCTGGCCTTTTGTTCATTTTTTTTTAGTTATAGAGTATTTTATGGAATAGTATAAAGGTAGAGAATTTAAGTAAAAATACTGGCTGGTTAGAGCTGGATAATAATGTGGCAGTTAGTAATTATAATGATTTATTAAGTAAATATAGAAAGTTTGAAGAGTTGGAGCATTGATGACAGCAGGTTAATTTATATATGCCATAAAAGTATCATAAATTTTATTGGGAGGAATAAGAAGTTAACTACATAATGAATTTACAAATTTTAAATACTGAAGCTCTATATTCTTTTACTTCATAAGAAAAAAATTATAAAATAAATATTCATAGGTTAACTTATTCTAATAATCAATAAAGCCTTTCCTTTTTCCAATCTTTATAATTCATTTCAAATTTCAAAAAATGTGCAAACAATCAATATAATAAAAGTTTATATAATTTTAACAAATGATTTACTATACTTTTCGAATCTTCTTACCAATCAAAAGTTTAGGTATAATATTCAAATCACTTCTCAGGTTTTTCTCCAATAATTTAAAGTCTTAGGCATATATACATCTTCTGATATAATCTTAAGCACAAACCTTACTTCCTTCTCCTTCAATCTCTAGTGAATTCTCACTTCTTTTCCTTTAATATTACTTTTCTGGCCTCTTGCCATTCCTTCATTTAGCATTTTCTACATATTTTTTAAACTGCATATCTAAAAATTTTTTTAAAGCATATCATTCAAAACAAACTGCGCATCCTTTCCCTAAAATAACATCAAATAGCATCCTAGTTCTTTAATCATCAATAAAAGTCGTTTTTCATTCTCTTGAAACTTTACTAGACTAAACGTACTAACTACTTCCTTATACATAATAATAGCCAAATAAAATATGTCAGAATCTCCACGTCGGCGATCACGATCATCTAGTGGTGAGGAAGGGGATAAGAATTCAGGAAGCAATCTTTATATATCTAATCTCAGTTACAGAACGCAGGAACAAGATCTTCATGATAAATTCGCCAAGTATGGGAAGATCAAGTACTGTAAAGTTATAAAAGATCCTTATAACAACCAGTCAAGGGGTTTTGGATTTGTAACTTTTGAATCATCTGAGGATGCAAGTGATGCACGGCAAAACCTTAATGGTGGTACTTTGGACGGTAGGGAGATCAGGATTGAAGTAGCCAAAAGGTCTAGAGCTTATTCTCCAACGCCTGGGAATTACTTGGGAAACCCGAAATATAGAAGAAATGGGAATAGATATCACGATAGCCCTAGAAGAAGAGACAGTCCGAGAAGAAGAAATGATAGCCCAAGAAGAAGGGATAGTCCTAGAAGAAGATATGACAGTCCGAGGAGAAGCAGTCCTAGAAGAAGAAGAAGTCCAAGACGATACAGTAGATCTAGATCATAATTATTTCATCTATTTATTGAACTGCAGATTAGCAAACCTTCTTTCAAAGCTCTTAAAGGATTTTCGCGCCTGGAACAGTATTGCACTAAACAGTTTTTTGATTAGATTTTGGGAGATTAGGTGTGATTTACTGATGTAGGATGAGAGGAATTAGAACTAAGAGAGAATTTTTGGATTTGTCCATTTGCTTTTGAAAGGTGGCTTATGAGAGTAATATTAAATTTGCTTTAGGATAAATAACTAAGGTTAGAAACTATATTATAAGGATATGAGTAGAATCAAATATATGTTATGCTATAATCGAATAAAAATAAATAAATTTTATGAGTTTTAACAGTAAACGTGAAATAATTAGATTATTTAAAATTTTTCTAAAGATCATTAGTTTCCAAGATTAAAGTATTATTACCTACTCAATGTAATATTAAATAGTAATCTGGCTTCATTAAATATATCACAAATCAAGTTTTGAAATTCATAGTGTAAGTCTATTGCCAAATCCACAGTACTTATAAAACTATAAACTTTTTAAATCAATCTAGTTTAGTATAACTGCATTATCCCTAATCATTTCTCCTTCTTTCATCAATTAGCTTTCTTATCAAATGCTACATCAAAGTTAACAAAAATGCTCTACCAATGCATTCAGCAAGCGCCAAAATTTTAAAATTTATCTGAAATGCTAATAATTTAATTAAACCTTTAAAGGCCGTTTGGGTTTAATTTTTGGTTTAAAAGGGTTCAACTCTCTTCTGCTATGGCATTCTGAGCACACAGAAATAGCAATAAAACTATTTTTCCTCAAGCAATACAAGCATATCTGATCGTGGCAGCTTTTACAAACTTCAACCACATACATATAATTCACATTCCTCTCACAAAAATTGCATTTCACCATTTCATATTTATTTCCAGCATGTGTATCAATCCAGCCTACACTTTCAGTATTGCAGCAATCACTACAATTTGTCTGACTAACTTTAAAAAACTCTGTTTTAACATAACAGCAAATACATTGAATTACTTCACCTTTTGTAATGCCTTTATTGCATCCAACACATATTGATCCTTTAGGTATACTAGGCCTATTATAAATTGATGATCTGGTAAAAGGTTCAAGAAAAGCTTTATCACAGCAAGATTTGCATTTTAAAAACAAAGAGCTTCTTTTTAGCATACGGAAACAGTTCATGCAAAAAAATGAGCCACACAATGGTGACATGCTTTCAAGAAATTTTACCTCTTCAACTAATTCAGGGTCTATGAAAACTGGGCTATCTATTGATAATGATGAGCATATATCATGTGAAAAAGCTTCTTCGCGCAACTTTCTTTCTTCTTCTTCTTGCTCTTGCCTTAATATTTCCTCTTGTTTTAGTCTTTCTTCTTCTTGCTCTTTTCTTTCTTCTTCTTTTCTTTCTTCTTCTTTTCTTTCTTCTTCTTTTTTGAGGTTCTGCAATCTTTCTAATTCTTCTTGTTCCTGTCGTTTTTGCTCAAGAATTTTTTCTTGTTCATCCTTAAGCCGTTTTTCTTCTTCTTCTTTGAGTTTGCGATTAAGTTCAGCTAAGCGTCTTCTTTCAGCTTCTTCCTCAGTTTTTTTTTGTTTTTCTATTAGTGACTGTTGTCTACGCAACTCTTTATCTTTTTCTAAGCGTTGGCGTTCAGCAAGTTTTTGCGCTTCAATTTTTTTTAATGTTTCTTCGTAAATACGTCTATTTTTTTTACGATCCTCTTCTTCTTTATGCAGTTTTGCTAATCTAGCCTCTTCAGCTAAACGGAGTTTTTCTAATTCTTCAAGTTTTTTCCTTTCTTCTTCCTCCTCAAGTTTTATAGCCTCATCATCCATAAAATCTTTTTTTTCATATAGTAAGAATAGTTTTTTTTTAAAGGTCAGTAAGTTTAATGTTGTATAAGCCTTGTCATTAGGCTTATGCTCTACAATAATACTGTTATGGACTAATGTACCAACATTAAGATTTCTCAGTAAATTTTTTACAGCTCGAGCAGTTTTCTTATCATTTTCATAGTAAAATAGCTCCCCTATATTGTTTACAAGTGTAGAAAAATCTTTTGATTGTTGGAGTTCTCGAAAAACACTGAGCTTTTTAGTTTGCAAAGCGTATGTGAAATTAGCTAAGGCTTTTTTTGATAACTCATCCATATCAATACCAAGTTGGTCGCCAATTTCAAGCAATACCCCATAAAAAACTTCAAAAGCAAAAGTACAACAGTTTCTTATGATCAAACTTTCTATTGATGATATAAGCATACTAGGGAGTATATTCCTTCCAGAAATTTCCCTAAATTTTAGATATTCCTTTGTATCTTCTAGTTGCAAGTCTTTGAGATCGTTTAAAGGTGGTAATTCCATAGTTGCTTTATTAAAACTCAAATCATCCTAAAAATATATCATTTAACTTTATAGAATAAAAATCATGATTTATTTTTTGCTTATCATGACTACAACAATTCAAATAAAAAACCCAAGTGCTACTACCATGATAATCCAACACAAGTTTTTTCCTTCATCTATATGCCTTATTATATTGCTTTCAAGGTTTTCGAAAGTACCAAAAGTTTGCATTGTTTGGCTGAATTGCTTATTGAATTTTCAATAGTTGATATCAAGCTAATAGAATTTATGTAAATTTACCAACTGCTATTTTTTACTCTTAGGTTTCCTTGCTTATTTTGCTTGATATGCAGATAAGGATTTAAGGCAAGTCTCAGCTTCTTCACAAAGCTCATTTAAAGTGTTTATATGCTCCTGTTCGGTGATCGTATTTTCCAGTTTTCTTAGAGCTTCTTGAATTATTCCTATAAGCAGCTCAAGCTCATTATTATTTAAATGACTCTAAATATCTTTTACTTTCAAAAACTTCATATAGAAATTGTCTCTCCATAGTATTCATCATGAGAGAATTTTAAATTTTCTTTAATAAAATAATGGAAACTGTGGATGGAAAAATAGATACGATTCCTGATGTAAATCTTGAAGAAAAAAGGGTCGCTGAAGACCAATCTGCAGATCCTAGACAAAGTACTGAAGAGAAGAAAGTCCCTGCTTTAGAAGCTGAAGGGGTAAACAAAGCTGAAGCTATAGTGAATGCCCCTGAAGATACAAAAGCATTCGAAGCAAAAAACATTCAGTTAGATAATGTTGAAGCAGGCAAAGATGGTAGTTCTGATGCAGCTTTAAGCCCAAAAATATTTGTTAGTCTTAAATCACCAGGTAAGGATGGGTGTAAAAAATCTGCTTTGAATATGGAAATTGCTGATAGCTTACATGAAAGGAATTTACAAAAGGAAGCCAAAATAAGCACAATGCGGCTCAAGAAAAAAGCTGACGAAATTGGTAAAATGCAATCCGTCCCCAGAATCAACCCCAAGTCAAAAAAAATCATTGAGAATTCAGCTAAAGCTGGGTTGGAAGAAAATGATTCAAATGGAAGTTTGAAAAATGAAGAAGATGATGAAGACTCGTTTTACAAACTCATTCAAGAGACTGCTGGATCACCAATAAACTCTAATCCTGACAAGTCAAGAACTCTAAACAAAGCAAAAACTTTAAAGCAAAGTGACAGACAAGCTGGCTTTACAAATTCTGAGCTTATTAAATCTGCTGTTAAGCTTCGTGAAAGTCTTCCATGCAAATCTCCAGAACCAGAAAAACCTGTTCTTGATGTTGTACAAAAAGGAGAGTTGCTGAAAAAGAAAAAAGCACAAAAAATCAAAGAAGCTGATGAAAAGAAAAAAGCTAAAGAATTAGATGGGTGCACATTCAAACCAACTTTGTTAACCAAGAGTCAAGTTAATGAAAGTGGGTCTTGTGTTATTCATAAATCTGCAGGGACATTAAAAAAGAAATCTTCATCAGGCTCTACAGAAAATAAAGTCTTGACTAAGCATGAATTTGAAGAAAGCTATGAGCTAGCTCAGGCTAAGATTTATGATGCCAAATATGTACCTATGAGCCCTGTAACTTTTCACGTTAAGTATAAAGCTGGGTATAACGAAACCAACATTTTGGCAAAAGCACAACCAATGGTGGACTATAGGATAGTGGGTAATCTTTTAGACTAGGATAACTAAAATCTTTAAACAGCTAATTAAATATGCTTTTAAAAGCACAACAAAATCCACAATCTCCAACTTTACCAGTATTAGCAATCCTGCGTGTAGAATCAATAGCTCTTTCCCCAGTATCTGAACAAATATTATCAATAAGAACTTTTAATTTAAAAATGTCTTGGTCTTTTATATTCATCAACGAAAGAGCTTCAGTAAGTTTGCATTTTTGATCTAAATAAATAAGGTCTTCTATGAAATAAAACCCTTGTGAAGTGAGTTTATCATAAAGACCCTGCATTTCATAGTCTTCAAGGAAACCTTGCAAGTCAGGATAGTATTTATGTCTGATTTTCGTAGCTTGATTGGTTCTTTTTATGCATTCTTCTTCAAGTTTATATAATAATCTAACTCTAAGCCCTTGTTTTTTTATCCGCATATTAGATAGATCAACTTCTTTTAAGGACTCTTCAGAATTCATTTTTTCCATTAACCCCGTAATATCTGAATAGCCATTTTTTACAAGCATAGGGAAAATTTCTTCCAATCTCCTTTTTTTAAGCCATAAATATAACGAATCACTTTCTTGATATGATCCAATACTATATACTTGCTGTGCTTTAGCAGGTAATTCTTCAGAACTATCATCATTAACATAATTATTAACCCTCAAATCCGCAACTTTGCCCGAGAAATCTTTAATCTCTTGGCTAGCATTATACTGGATAAGAAGATCAATCATTTCTTGATGCTCTAATTCTGAAGCTAGATGTAGACAGGTTTTACCGAACTTTATAAAAATTACAAGTAAGTCTTGAATATTAGGATCAGCTCCATTTTTTAAAAAAAGCTCAGCTATTTCGATGTTGCTTCTTAGAACTGCATTGTGTAAAGGTGTGTTACCATCTGTTTGCTGTATATTAGGCTCAGCTCCATATGCAAGAAGCACTTCTGCAATTTCACATAAGCAATTATCAGCTGCTTGATGCAAGGGGGTTTCTCCAAGGTTGTTCATTTCATTGGGGGCTGCACCAGAATCGAGGAGAAAACGAGTAATTTCGATGCTTCCATACATAACAGCACGAAATAATGGACTCCATCCACGCTAATTATTTATTACTCTTGGCTCTTTATGATTAAGTTTTTCAGGATTAGCTTCAAATAATTGCTTTATTGCTGGAAGGTTCGATACACGAAAATAGTGATCGAGAGTTTCGGTTTCTGAGCTATAGACACTGCTGTTTGGGCTTTTGCTTGCAAGAACTAGTTTCATTTGCATATTATAAAGATTATTGATAATTAATCGTCCCATCTCAGTATATTTTCTATCATATATTTACTTAATTAACTAACGATTAGTATTATGGAATAGTTTAAATCACTTCTCGTGTGGAGGAACCTTGTGGATCATGTATTCATATTTAGAATTTGATTTTATGCTTATTGATTGCAATAACGACACTTTCTTATGCTAGGAGGTATCATCATTCCATGCATTGCTTCTCCTATAAGTCTTTTCATTTATTTTTCTCTTTTTTTCTGTCATTCCCTTTCATCAAATAGATTTAGTTATTTTATTAACCGAAGCTGATAGTTAATGTAAGCTAGTTTCTTTTGGTTTTTTTGAATCTCCAAGAATAAATACGAATTGGATATTGTCATTTCAAGAAGATATAAAGAGATATTACCACCACTTCTGAAATCTACAAGCATAAGCATAGGTGCAAATTCTTTTATCAAAGACATCTACTCCAATCATATGGGCTCAATAATTGATTAACATTAAAGGTAAAGTCACTATATCCATTTCTTTTATTACTAGATTGTTAGAAGTAAGCTTGAAAATATTTCTATCTTTGAATAAGCAGATCATAAAATTTTTCTTTATAGAAGTTAGTTTTTTATTTTTTCAATCTTTTAAGAATGAACTAATCTTATTTTTTTTTTCATAGTTCATGTGCATGCAATTGCTCAAACAGCTCAAAAGATGAATAATAATTGTCCATGTATACGCGGTGATTTCTATTTTAAAACTTCAAACATAAATCTAAGCATAAATTCAAAGTTTTGAACTCTTCTTTGCCGGGGTTTGAAAAAAAAATGATACTTCAAGCAGTATCTTATCAAAGATTCACAGAGTAAAAAAGCCATAAATCTCATTTGGTAGGCTTCATGAGCATATACCGCTTCAAGGAGTGCCTGCCTTCAAATCCAATCATTGACTTATCTATCGCTAAACTGCTTGCTGGCTTATATATTTTTATTGAGGCTTCTTGAATACCATCTTCTGATTCTTGCGAAAGTATCATTGGGATTTTTCTCCAAGATTTAAATAGCTGCTAATTAATACAAATTTATCTGGACATTGATATTTGGATAAGGTTACTAGTCCACATGCTATGGGTTGCCAGTGCATGCCAATTTTTAGCTTAGAATCGATCCCCCATCATAAGTGTTACGCCGATGCATTTTCTGAGCTCAAGAAGAACTAGGGCTCTCCAAGTTTTATCTCTTTTCATTGATTTATTTCTAGATTGTACCTTTTTACATAGTTTTGATTAGTTCTTTGAATTATACTTTGCTGAATCTCAATTAGGAAAAATAGTTCAAAAGCTTCCAAAGGAGATGAAGGAGTATGATCTTTTTGTAGATTGATTGAAGAGATTTCTTTGATATCTATCATATCAATGATTTCCCCTTCTAATGAAATCTATGAATCATCATGATTTAGCTTTTGCATGCAGTTCATTTATTAGATATGCTTCCATCTATAAAATCTAATTACTTTTCCTTTATATATAAAATTCAAAGGAGTATGGGACATTTTTTCTTTACGCTTGTCTAATCTTCAAAATTTATAGTCTTGGCTAAAAAATTGTGGTGATCATGCTGTGACCGTGCCGGCATGCTAAGTTTAAGAATGTTTATTATAGCAAAAAAATAAGTGAAGGGTTAGAAGTGAAGTACAAATGCATATTATAGGATTGATTTAAAAATAGAATATATTTAAAGCTCTTAAAATAGAGTATTTAGAGTTTTTGAAGCTATCTATAATCAAGTAAGTTCATGAAGATTATAACAGAATAAATTAACAACATAAACTACAAATAAATATACTGTGTATTTCATATTAAATTTTATAATTGCATATCCTTTATTTTAATAATAAAAGAGAAAAGCAATTTATAAAAATCTCAAATAAAAGCTAATTTTAATTATAGTGCTAATTTAAATAATTTGTGTGCTACAATTTTAATGCAAATGGATTAATATAGGTTTATGTCTATATAATTTTTTACTTCTGGAACTGTTAAGTCTATGCAGTTTTAGCAATTTTTATCTTGATAAAGTTGAAGCAAAAAAATTGTCAGCTTGCTATTACAATTTTCAATCAACACCTTGATGATAGTGAGAAAAAATATTTGACTTAATTGAAACTCTTAGATATTTTAGCTTAAGATAGGACAATAATTAGGCGGGCTTTATTTGAATTGGCTCACTGTAAATTAATTTTCATCTTATACAACATTTTATTTTTAGCTTTAACTGCTTACACATAAATTATTCTCAGAAACTTTCCAAACAATGAAAATCTGAATACGCAACTATACATTAAAATTTTCAGTACTGGCAAATTTTCTTGATTCTGATTGTTCTGCTAAATCAAGGTTTTTAGAGCCAGTCTTTAATACTAATTTAGAAAAATCTTTAGGGCTAAGTACTCTTCGGAGAATTATGCACATAGCAGCAATAAACATAATACTATCTAATTCACTAAATCTCCTCAAAATAACTAATTTACTAAGTAACTTCAACTAATAGCTAAATATTACTCTTAACTATTGAACTTCTTGGTCATGATGTTATAAAAGTCATCAAAACTGACAAGTCCATCTCCATCTGAGTCTCCTTTTCTAATAAGGTCTAAAAGTTCTTCATCGTCAGCAGTTTCTCCGAGGTCTTTAGCGATTTTTCTAAGATTTTTGACATTAATATATCCAGTCTTATCAACATCGAACAATATAAAAATGCTATGAATTTCTTCCCTTGTATCACTGTCTGACATTTGGCTTGTCATCATACCCAAAAATTCATCAAAGTCAATAGCCCCTGAACCGTCTTTGTCTAATTCACTTACAACATGGAAAAGAGTGGCATTTTTTGCTTCAAAACCTAAGCTTGACATAGCAGATTTCAATTCACGAGGCTCAACAGTTCCTGAGCCATCACTATCAAAGAGGTCAAAGGCTTCTTTTATTTCTTCAATGTCATCTTCTGTAAGCCCAGGCTTTACGTAGTCAGCTGCATTAAATCTTCCTGATGGATTATATTTTTTCTGTGCAGGTTTTGGCCTAGCCTTTGGCTCTTCTTTTACAGGCTGCTTCCCAGGTGGTGCTTTTCCAGCTGGCTTTGGAGGCTCTTGTTTTGGGGCAGGTTTTGGAGGCTCTTGCTTTGGAGCTGGCTTTGGAGGTTCTTGTTTTGGTGCAGGCTTTGGTGGTTCTTGTTTCTGCACTGGAGCTGGTGCTGGTTTTGGTGGTTCTTGTTTCTGGACTGGAGTTGATACTGGTTTTGGAGTTTCTTGTTTTTGCACAGGGGTTGATGCAGGCTTAGAAGCAACAGGAGATGAAGCTTTAGCTGGTGTTCTTGCACCAGGGTCATTGATCCCCTGAGCGAACACAATAACACACAGACTTTCCATATCAGCATGAGGGCCATAAGCTACACCAGCGAATAAATGCTCAGGCTTCAAAATGTTAGTACGATGTCCTCTTGTTGAAACACCATCATCAATAAGCAGATTTACAACGATATCTTCAGGAGTTGAATCTCCATAGTCTATGTTTTCTCCTATTGTCCCTTCCCATTGTCCGAATCTTTCAATGCGCTCGCCTGGGTCAGAATTATCAGTTCCTGTATGTCCCATTGCACCAGCTGGACCGATATCATCTACGTGAACTTGAGCAGCTTTAGCAAGGACATCTGACCACTTAATTGGCGCTAATGCTTTGGTGGCTTTTAGCTGATCAATGCATTCTTGAACATTATCTGGACCTTCTTCTGTCTCAATTGGTATTGCACCTGGCTTTTCAAACACATTTTCATTGTAATACTTCAGGGTTGCAGCCAATTTGTCAGAATATTTTGCCGGATTGCTACGGCATAAATTCAACTCGACGAGCACTGCTTCAGGTAAGTTCCTGCTAACCATTAAATTTTTAAAAAAGTTTAAATATGGAGAAGCACCCAAATTTGGTCATTTGGATTTTTTTTCTCAAGATTAGGATTTAAGAAAAATATTAAAAGTATTCCGTAAAAATAAGAGAAATATGCAAGGGATTATAATATTTATTTACTGATTTATAGTTTTAAGAATTAAGATGCTAATTTGATTTTTTTTTTTCAAATTTAACTATTTGCAATAAGATGCTTTCTTATTTTTAGACTTATGCATTTTGAGCATAGAGGCAGTGGTTTTTGTATCATAGATTATTGTGGATGTAACTTTGCAATAATAAGACAAATTGAGCATTTAAACCATAAAATTTTTGAATTTTTTTTCAGGTATTTTGACTTTTTTACTTAGAAAGCGGTATAGAACAATACTTAAAACTATTTTATTATGAAGACTTTACATTCTCGCGACTGCAGCTGAATTCTAAGCTACCTGGGGTTGATTTTATGTGAGGGTGCTGCATAAAACGAGCTTGTAGTTGTGTTAAAGTACATCGGGCTAAAATAAGTCTGCTTAGTTTTAGGCACTCTAACTTAAATCCTAGTATTCAATCCTGATCCAGTATAATTTTTCGTCCTATCATCAAATCCAGTTTTTGAACCTAAGCTAAATGAAGTCTGATAAGCTGTGCTTACTGAATAATTAATCTCAAATGCTTTTGCATCATGAGGATGAATTGGGGAAAAACTTCTAGCATGTGAATTTGCTCCTTTAAAAGGCAGTTCAACTGTCCTAACAAGAGGATTCCAGCGTTCCCAAATTTTGGTAATTATAACTGTTAATTGCTGTTTCAGAAGATTTTGGTTATTTAGGAGTATTTGATTTTATTGGCTTTATTGGCTTTATTGGAATTGCTGGCTTTGCATCTTTGAATACAAAGTCTTCTTGGTTTGATGTTATTAAATCTATTGGGAGTTTATTATGACGCCAAATTCTTGGCTCAGGCTTAACTGGAAGATTAAAGCCTCCTTTTTGAACTCAGACATGCGCTTTGTGTAAAGGTCACCCTAGGAAATGGATCTTTGAAATTCATTCTAGGACATAAGTGCTTTTCGCAGGTACAAAATTGGCATAAGTATTTACTCACAAGATGAGAGTTTGTTGGAATAATATCTAGGCTAGGGTCTGACAGAGGGCATTTAGTAGATATATCTTTTATAAACTAATAATTTTAATTTTTCGAAAGTGAAACTTATTTATAAGTTAAATATAGCAGAAGTACTAAAGATTTGGCTGATGGGTTGTAACAGCAAATCAGCTATATTCTCATATAATAAATATTTATACTAATGCAAGCAATCCTTACTCCAAAAGATATAATGATAAAATATAGCATTAGTTAAATACTCTTAACTCTATAATCAACTTAAAAATCAATTAAAGCACATAAATCTTTAATCTATTTTTCAGCATGGTTTGTCTTAAAACTATAAATTTATTACTTTCAATAATATTTTATAAATTATGTCTGGCTTTATTCATTCTGATGGACTAAAAAAGCTCAACCCACGAGAGCTGCCAGAGGAAAACCAGATATCTTCCCGGCTTCAAAAATTCTTAAACAAAATACCTTCAAATCAACCATCATCAAAAATTCTTGCAAAAATTAGCAAACCAAATGAAAAGCATATAGAACGAAAGCCGGCTCCAAGTCAAAATACTTCATCGAACAAGCCAAAGCCTAGAAATGATGCATACCTCAAGCAATTAGAATATTCTAGAAATTACTCTGCGTATATAAATGACTACAATTCAGGAAAATCTCGCGATGATTTGTTTCCAGAGTCTGCTCTCGACATGATTCCCAAATTCCAAAACATCCCAAAGAAATCTGAAAAAAGTGCAGATGACGGAAAAGCTTTATTTGATTTTTTGACTAAACCTAAAAATCAAGAAACTAAAAAAAAAGCTAAACTTAAAGGTAAAGGCTTACTCCAACAAAATGAGATTTGGTGTGCTAGGTGCAAAAAGAATCACGACCCAAATTTCCATTTCAGAGAAAAAAAGCCTGCACCTAAGCCAAATCAAATACCTTTAAAAAGGCAATTTAACACAGAAGATAACTATAAAAACACAAATGAAGAATATTCTGATTATGAAGAGGACTATTATGATGATTACAGCGACGAAGAAAACGATGACTTTATTGTTCATGATGAAGATGAGGAAACTGTTAAGAAAATGGTTCGAAAAGTAACAGGATTTGATCCATCACGATACAAGCACATTGATAGTCTTTCGACAAAAGGAATGGAAGCTTCGGCTGATCAAATTTTAAAAGAAGAAAGAATCAGTGCCAGGATTGGAAGCTACGAGGATGATATAGAATTAGAAAAACTCAAAAAGAAAAGGAAATATTTTTAACTAATTCAATACTAAGCCAGGGTTTTGTCATTTTTTCTTCTAGACACAGCTTGTTTGAGAAATCTTTTAAAGTCTCCAGCAGTAGGTATAGGTTGAGGCAAATGGACCATTGAATTAGGTTGAGAAGATTTTTTATTAATAGCAGGAAATCTTGGTGAATACGAAGGCATTTCTTGTGTTTCGATTGTTGATTCATTATTGTATATACTCCTCATATTAATCGGAGTGTTATAGTCTTCGTTTTGTATAAGTGAACTATCTTTAGTAAGCTTTTCTTTTACAGCTTTTTCTTTGACTGTTTTTTCTCTATAGATTTTATCCCTTAGGATTTGCTTGGGCTTTTCAGAAGGTTTTCTAGAAGTTAAGTCTAGGGATTCAGTTTTTTTCTTGACGTAAATTGAATCATCAGGATTTTCTGCAAGTGATGAAGTCAAAGAATTTTCTCTTTGTATGCTTTGGTCTAGGTCTAAATATTCATCTGTTTGCACTGCTCTGTCCCAGTTGTCAATCGGTGCTTCCCATTGCATCTGGAAATCGGCTAGAACTGGTTTGCTGCTTTCTATAAAATTCAGCTCCCCACGCAGGGATGCAATTAATTTTGTCATGGTTTTAAAAGGGTTAGGGTCTTTTCTAAGCTCCTCAGGGCATTGATTTTTGTACTCATAAAAATCAATTTGGGCTTTTCTCAATTCAAATTCAAGAATTTTTCTATTGTTTTTATGGTTTGTAGCAATTATATCAAGGTTGATAATCATATCCCTAAGCTCTTCTATAATCATTCCTCTTTGGTCTGCTAAAACAGTTTGTTCACTTAGTTCAGCCTTAGCAGCACCAATAATATTATCTAAATTTTCTTGTAATTCTCTAACCTTTTCATGATCTTTAAGCATTCCTTCATACTTTTCATAACTGTTTTTAGCTTGCTGCCATATATCTTCGACTTGCATAAGGTATGTATTTATTTGTTCATTAGCAATTTGCTTTGATTTTTCTGTATCTTTTTCATATTCCTCCATTCTTTCCTTGTAATCTTCATCAACTCTCTCGAGTAGGATCTGATTGGTCTTAACTTTTCGTTTTAAATCCTCGTTACTAGCTCGTAATTCCATGTTTTCTTCCATTTCCTGCTTACTTTTTTCAGTATATTTTTGAAGAAGCAGCTCCATTTCTTCCATTTGCGCTCTCAAACTATTATTTTTAATAGTCATCTCATTTAAACGATCTTGAGTATTTAAAAGCTCTCTTGTAACATTTGTATGAACTTTATGCTCTTCTTCATATCTATAAATCCAGTTTTGTCTTACTGCCTTTTCTGATTCAAGTATATCTGTTAAATTAGAAACTTTTTCCTGTAAAGTTGATTTTGTCGCTTCGAACTGTTTTTCCACAGTCTGCAGTTTTATTTGAATAGTTGTCATCTGTGATGTAATATTAACTTCATTGTTTTTAAACTTCTCTTGTTCTTCTTTAAGTCCATGAATTATCACTCTATCTTCATGAAGCTCTTTTTCTCTATCAGCTAACCTTGATTTCAATATTTCATTTTGTTCCTCAACGATTCTGCGTCCCTTATTCATTTCTTCAAGTCTTTCTTGAGATTGTTTAAACTGGTCACGTATTTCTGCTATCATGCCTTCAAGACTATCCCTTCTAACTTTCAAACTATCTCTTTCTTTTTCTAAACTGATTAGTATTGACTCTTGGTCTTCTGCTCTTTTTTTATATTTGTCAAGATCAACACTTTTAACAGAATCATGCTCTTTCATTTTAACATACTCTTGCTGGAAATGCTTGTGCTTCTCAGTCTCATGATTAAGTGTATCTTCTAAATCCTGGATTCTTTTTAAATGCACCTCTTTTTCAACTTTTAGCTCATCAACCAATAGGTTTAATTTTCCGATATGCCCTTTTATAATTTCCATTGTGAATTTCAGGTCCTCGATTTCGATTTTTTTATGAGCAAGGTCATTTAATATCTGGTTATTCTGAGTATGGGAATTGCTTAAAGTAAGATTAAGCTTATCTATTTTATTATAGCAATTTGTTAATCTTTGTTCAAGACTGGTATTAATAGTTTCAACCTGCTTGTATTTTTTAATAATTTTCTTGATTTCTTGCTCTGTTTCAAATTTATACTGGACGAGGACCAAATTTTTCTTTCTTTCATTTTGTAAGTTTTCAGTGCGTTGTTCAAGAGTTTGATTGAGCTTTTCCAAACTATCATTTACCAGTTTGATTTTAGACTCCATATCTCGAATTTTCGCATACATTTGATTAAGCTTGCTTTCAAATTGCAATCTCATTGTAACTTCTTCTTCATGCCCAGATCCTCTTTGGAGAAGTTCATCTTCTAATTCTTCTCTTTTTCTTATCTCATCCATCAAATCCTTTGAATATTTTGCAATTGAAGTCTTGAAAGGTTGATATTATCCAGCAATTGCCTCTGATGATCTTCCATTTTAAGTACCTGCTCTTTATAATCATTTTCTAGATGAGTTAGCCCTTCTTTTTTCTCTAAATTGAGAGTTGTTATAATCATATCATAATCAAACTGACAGCAATACTCTAATAATATTGCATAAGCCTTCCATATCCCTGTGACAATTGTATACTTGTTTTTTGTGTGCTCTAAAACTCTTCTTATAAGCTGGAAAAACCCTATTGAATATACAAAAAGCGATCGATAAATTCTATCAACATCTGAAGACGGCAACCCTGCATTAAGCAAAGTTGTTCTGTCAATACCGAACCTAACCAAAGGGACTTTAAGGTCCTGTTTAATAACCTGTTCAGGAAGATTTAAAATAGCAGCATCGGTTATTGTGTTATTAAGCCATGTTTCTAATATCCTGGCATTTAACTTTGAATTACCCTTCATTTCTTTCAATAGCAGATCAGGATCAGCAGCTGGATTCGCTGTCATCTCAGGAAGCAAAGATGAAATGCCTGACAAAGGATGTCTATGAAGTTTTAACCGCCGAGACATCATTTCTGACGTATTTTCCCCATATGTGCTTACGTTGTTTGAGCGATACAAAGGTAGAATTGTAGAATTGCTGAGGAACTTTTGAGAAAGTTCAAGCTGGAGCCGCGATGTATCTACAGGGAGAACTTTGTTAGGAGGTTCAGTCATGTTATTAAATATAAATAAATCAAACTTTGAAAAAATCTGAATATGATGTAAAATACGGATTCAATGTTTATTTCTTGTCAAAACAATTCTATGCTTGTTCCAGTTAATGCTCGAATACATAAGAAGATTGTGAGAAACAATTCATGTTGGAAAATGCCTAAGTCATCTTTTATATCTAGAACTGTTCAAAAACTTGAAAAGCCAGAAACTTCAAAATCGACTTTGCTAGTGAAAAAGTCTATTAATATACCTATGCCTCTAAAAAAGCATAAAGAGTATAGTTTTAATATAGATATGAATTTTAGCACATGCGAGGAGATGAAAGAAGTGCTTTCAAAAATTATTGACCAAGAAGTTGTAATTCTTAAGACATTAGAAGAAAGGTGTGCAATTGTTACAAAAATGATAAACTATTAATTCATCTTCGTGTCTTTCAGAAAAAGATGCTGAAAATCTTGTGAACCTAATTGAAGAAATGGGTAAAACTGTTATTAGAACTTCAGAAATGGAAATAGAATTAAGGTGAAAAATCGATTGTTTGAAAAAAAATCTTTGGAACTGGCTTCATTCAAAGCGAATTTCCAGTCACTACAAAAAAGAAATCAACAATCTGAAAATGAACTAAAGGAACTTAGAGAAAAAATCAAGAACTTGCATGAAGAAAATATAAAACTCACGAAAATGAATGAAGCAGAAAAGCATAGATCTTCTGAAGTAAACAATAAAATGCAGACTTTAGAAGATACTTTATGGGTTTTAGCTAATTCTGCTACAATGTCTCCTCAAGACTCTATTGTAAAACTTAAAAGTGCTATTAATGCATTACTTAGAGATGCGTATGATTATAAAAAAGATATACAGAAATTGTAGTTTTTATATAGGAAATTCAAAAAGGAGGATATTGAATTCAAACTACAATAGCTGTATAGGGAAAATGCGAAACTTAGAAATAAGCTAAAAGAATATAAAATGGAAACTAATGATGGATTGCTTTGCTCTGGAACTGAGTCTAGTTATAGGAAAATTAGCAACCATTTTAGTGTAATACCTGAAATTACAGCTGGACTTAATCATTTGCCATAAGAGGAATAAAATTTATTACTTTAAATTATATTATGCTTTTTTAATCAGCCTAAAACTTATACAAAACATTGAATTAACTATGATTAGAAATTACTTAGGCATTTTTACTTTTGATTTAGCATTTTTATATACCTTAAATATGATATATCTTTTAGATACGATCTTGGGTATCTTGAAAAATGGTTATAAATGAGAAAAGCAAGCCTAGAAACTTGTTCACAGCAAGCTTCAATAAAAATTAGATCAGAGATCTCTTATAAAAAAGTATGGAGAATGCGAAAAGACAAGAAATTTTTTACTTTTTTACTGTTTAGATTGCAGTGAGTTTACATGCACTTCTTGCTATTTACAAGTTCATAAAAATCATGAAATTATTCAAAATAACGCAGAATCATGCAAGGAATTGAAAAAAATACTAGAAACAAAACTTAAAAAAGCTAATGCTGAGAGATGTGAGACTTTAAATAGCAAGATTCAAGTACTTCAAACAAACCTTGGAAACTTAAGAGTATAT
>MPUH01001132.1:0-23165 GCA_001970955.1 Stentor coeruleus
ATCAGAATCCATAGTATTATAAGTATTAAGTCCAATATAGATATATAAAATAAAAATTCCGAATCATAAGATATAAATGAAAATAGGATTTGAGGTATAAACTCTATTTGCTACTTTGTGAATTATTAAATTTAATAATTATTGAAAATAACCTATCTGATTTACTATTTTATTCTATGAATTCACTTCTAGCATGCACTTTTTTTAAAAAGCATTTTTATTTAGGTATTACTTTTTCCAACTCTTTTCGGTATATTGTTGGCAAGGAAAAGAATCTAAAAGTAATTTTTCTCCAATCCTCCTGTTATTTATGAAGATTGACTTAGAAGTATCTAATGTTGGGTGTCTTTTGTATAAAGTTCTTCCAAGTGGTATGAGCATTTCATGAGATGCGCGAACACATTTGGGACTTGAAAATCCATTCTTATTGAAATTTATCCTTTCACTGCTTCTATTTGTTAGTGATCTTTTCGCTGTAGGTGATAAGTAGCAATGTTTTGGAGACTCAACGCTAATCGGTATACTTAATTTAGGTAAGCGCCCTTCCATAAACTTTTTATATAATTTCCATAAGTCCAAAATATCAAAACACATATCAAAAACTTTGTTAATTATCCTAACATTCATTTGTATAGGCTCGCATTCGATTAGCCCTAATAACTTTGCGATAATTAATGGAAGATTTAAAAAAAATAGTAGTAGAAGCCTTAGACAAAAACGGGTCTTTAGATATGATAAGGGCTCAACTTCGGAGTAGTGTTTTTGGGGCAATCCATAGCGAGCAGAAAAAAGCTGTAAAAAGTGAAGTTAACAAAATCATGGAAACGGAATCGGGCCAATTCTCAGCAGAGTTTCTAAGGGACTTCCTTGAAAAATCAGAAGCTTTACATACCTTACATGTATTTTCATTAGAATCGCAAGTTAATTCTGAAACAAAATCAAAGGCGCAAAAGAAATTTGCCTTTTCTTCAGATGGGACCCCGGGTTTATTCAAATTAATCAAGGACTTTAAATCTAAATTTGTACCTCAAGAACTGGGAAAGAAAGATACTCTTAATAAAGATGAGTTGAGAAAGGAAGATGAGAAAAAAGAAGAATTGAAAAGAGAAGAAGTAAAAAAAGTTGAGATGAAAAATATTGGCACTAGGGAAAGTGAGGGGAATAAAAAAGATCAAAATAGTGATAATTATTCGGAAGACTTTGATGAAATAGAAGAAGATATTGAAGTTGTAAGTCAAGACACAGGAGGAATCGATAGCCACAGGTATTATGAAAGCGGTGGGAGTTCAGGAGGCGTTGATCCAAGTGTTGATTCTCTAGCTTTAGACCAATGCGACTATTTAGAGCCTGTTAAAAGGTCTAGGAATTAATATAAATTCGTCTTAAGCTCATAAATCTTTCTGTTACTCTCCCAAAACCTTGAAATGCATTACAAAAAATAAAAACCTTCCTAATTACTTTTTAAACCGCTCAATTCGCTGTTTGACTTTGTTTTTCTCATCATTAAAACCAAATCTTTCAGCTCTTTGGGCTATTTTATCTTCGTAGCTACCTGAATTAAACCTTTCCATTCGCTCTTTTTTCTTTTTGCTTTCAATTTCAGGATCGTAAAGGCCAAATCTTTCAGCTCGTTCATGAAGTTTTTCCTTGTCAATACCTACGCCAAAGCGTTTAGCTCTTTCTTGGAGTTTAGTTTTACTGATTCCAGTGCCAAAACGCTCCATTCGAGAATTCATTTTTTCCTGTTCTTCAGTAGGAATAGTTTTCATATTTATTAGATATTCTGATTGAATAAGATTTGATATTTAAAAATTATAGTGAGATATTTTTATAATCAATGATTTGCTAATGATGCGATGATTTATTTATTTTTGGAGTAGTTTTAAAATATTATTGCTTAGAATTCAGCTTATATTGGATTTAAAACTAACTATTATTAATAAAATTAGATTTTTAAAGGATTAGTATTTAACACATAATTTGCTAAGATGGGAAATTTAAAAAATAAACCTTTTG
This sequence comes from Stentor coeruleus, assembly GCA_001970955.1. Taxonomy (NCBI): domain Eukaryota; phylum Ciliophora; class Heterotrichea; order Heterotrichida; family Stentoridae; genus Stentor; species Stentor coeruleus. The sequence continues at coordinate 2,017 of MPUH01001132.1, forward strand.
CTTTCATATTTACTAGTAAGTTAACTATAAATTTTTGAATTCCGATATATAGGATTTTTATAAGCATAGAAGTATGATATGCAAGCAATTTAAAAGAACCGCAATTGCTACAAAATATAGTTTATAATTAAAGCGCTACCATAAGACAATTAATCCTTACACATTGAATTTTAGCATTTATTTATTTTCTATTATCTATCGAGATTATCAAATCAAACTGTAGATCTTCACCTTCCTCTTAGTATATTCCTGTTTCCCAAACTAATTCAACAATAATACATATCTCTAAAACTAATTCCAAAAATAATCATATGGCCAACCAAAAATTATAACCTTAAATCCTAGTCCTCCATGATAATGATACCCTTTAAGTTTAATAGGATATTTATTATATATACATAAAATTTAATCAAGTACCTTATTTTCTCTTAAAGCTTGCCTATGCATTAAATCCATTCATCAAATTCTTCACTAGAAATATCCAAAGTTTCATGAAACTTTTTCGTAGAGTCTTCCGAAATATGGCTGTAAGACACAAGAGTCACCTCAAGAAGACCAAGGAGCATTTCTTATATAAATCTTTTTACTTCTAAAGTGATGCTTTGGTAATTAATAAGCTATTAATTTAGTATAAACATTATTGAGAAAATCGCTCCGGAATATGTATTACCATATTTTCTAACAGATTTATCAGAAGTAATTATTTTAATTAAGCTATAATGCGTATATTATACTTAGCATAATTAGTGTTATGTTAAAATTTGATAAATAAAACTAAAGGAACTTTATAGAAAAATTTAATTTGATTTGTTTTTAAGATATTATAATTAAATTTAGTTAAGAAAGCTATATGGCTGAATTATAATAATTGAATTGATGATAATTGATTGAAATATTTTGATGAAAGAAAGAATTAAGGTAAGAGTGCTTATAGATTTGCTTATAAATAAATGATTTTCTAATATGAAACTGCATTCTGGCTTCTGACACAAAAACTGTCTATATAAAGTTTTATGGTTATTAGTATTGATTTTTTTCCAGAAACCGTTTATGGGTTTTGAAATAAGAAAGTCTTATGATATAAGACATTATGATTATTTGGCTAATTATTATGATAATAGCTAAATATTTGTAAGAATTTATCGTTTGCACTACAAGCTCTTTTTCAATTTAATCTGTAAAAGTCATTAAATCTAAGTTAAAAAATTGGTAAGATTTATATGTAGCTGAATTATATATATTATAATTTAGAATATAAACCTATTATTTATCTGATTAAGAATAAAAATGGTTTATTATTTAATTTAAATGCCCATAAATCTCCTACCCGAAGATTTCTATTCAAGGTGATTGATTTTATTTTTACGTGCTATTAGCACAACCTTGCAAAGTTAATTTTGATTTGAAAGGAGGTATTTAACATAAAACTAACTTGAAGTACCTTAAATTATCATAATAAATAAAAAATTACTATAGTGAGATTATAAGCCTAATTTAATGAAAATTTTGATATGGTTGTTCATTATATTATTAATTTTTATTGTTTACCCTTTTTACAGGAATGAGACATTATTTATTCCTATTTGAACTTCTACTTGAAATTGATTTATTTTCACTATAATGTCTGACAAATTTTTTAGGTGGTGCTGCAATGGACTTAGGAACACGAACCCCATATTTAATGCTTACTTGAACAAAGCTTGATAAATCTCGCTTGTGCATTGGAGATCCCAGCATTGCATTAACTTCACACAAACTCATATTAACTGGCGATTCACGGTCTATTAAAATCGAGCTAATGTCCCCAAATCTTGGGTTTATTGGCTTCCTCTCTATTTTTTCTTTATAATCTTTGATTTTAGGGTTTTTTATAAGTTCGCTAGGCTTCATAAGACTATTTAGAACATTTTGCGTAGCAGTTTGAATTTCAAGTTTTAAATTCATTATATGCTGATTTTTTGACCCTTCTATTTGTCTGTCTCGTTGCTGTGAATTACTGCTTGATGAGTAAATCTTACCAAAAATTTCAGGAATATGAGAGTTTGATTTTTTTAAAGGTTTTTTTGCAAGCATAATTATTATAGCATTTCAATTATTTTTGATAGAAATTTACTAAATCTATCATTTATGATATTACCAATGAATCATTTCTCGTTGCGCTTATAGTAAAATTATAGTTCTTAAATTAATGCAATACGCTTTTGGCTTCAAAAGATCATAGCTTTTAAATTTTATTATTTGAATTAGTATTTTCTTTAAATATCAGAAATTTAAATTTATTAATGTGTGGAAGATATCGAAAGCTGTTATTTTTAATTATTTAGTTTTAAGTGTGATTTTATTTTGATAGCAGAGGCATTTTAAATTTTTCTCCCTAACTAATTTTTTCTAAAATAATTGCTTTCCAAATTCAATCTATTCTTTCTCCTAATATTTTATTTATCACATAGTTTAAAATACTATCGTATTATATTGCTAATTTCGGAAAGCTTGTTTTGAAAAATCAAAGTCTGAGCAAAGGCCCTAATAAACTTATGATCATAAATCGGAAACTTACTTACTAGAACATTAGTAAGATCATTGTTAGTAATCACAACTCCTCTAAAAGCTTCAATAATCCTCTGAAAATACTTCTTCAACTCCCCAGAAATTTTATGACAATTTTCCTTTTCTTCAGCACTTCCAGTATACCTAAACCCATCACCTTCAAATATTTTATAGCTTTCAAAAAGATTGCGTCTAAGTTGTGGGACTTCAGGTTCAGCTACTTCTTGAACAATTTCTTTTGACCCTTGAACTTTACGAGAAGTGTTATGCTCATCAAGTAATACCCAAATGATACTGGTATAATTCTGTCTTTCAGAATTAGAGATTGTAGGAATTCCAGCTATAAGTGGAATTGGTGCATCAAGGACTTCTCTTAGAGAATTAGGGACAATAGGGACCATTAAATTAGGCCATTTGAAAGGGCGAAGAAGGCTTACCATACCAAGTACACAAGAGCTAAGTACACTAAGGTTACTTGAAACAAAGACAACTGATTTTTCTTGTAAGATAGCAAGAAGTAACCAGAAAAAGTCATAGAAACGTAAGGAACTGAAAAGAGGAAGACAAAGCCAGACTAGGTCTATTCCAGAAAGGTCACTGGGGCACTTATATATGATTGGTTCAATTTGAGCAATACCAAATTCTAAATGCAGGTTCGGGGATATAGACTCACTTCTAGCAAAGGATTCAAGTTGATTTACTTCATCCTTGCAACACTCGTTTTCAACTAACCCTGCCAGTCCTCCTGCATCTTCAGAAGCAATCATATTCGTCCTAAAAAGTCTTTTGATTAACAAAAGGCTCCTCAAAAAGTCGTAATGTAAATCAATTGCTGGTATATAACTCGCTAAAGCATATACTTTAGGAACCACCCACTCCATACCATTGCAATCCAAACACAAATCATCAATCCTTATACAAATAAAATACAAGATTTCCTGTTCTGTATTCGGCAAGTCATGGTGAGGAGGGTCTCCAACCGCTTCTTCAGCTCTTAACGTAAAAAGAAAGCAAGAATGATTTCTTTTGCTTGGTACTTGACTATACAAAACTCCATTCAAATCTGAAGCTGAACCTGAAAGTTTAAGCTTCCTAGCTTCTGCACCAAGAGGAAAACATAAATCAGGTATAACATCAATAATAGCTTGAGATATAGATGCAGTATCTAAAATATGTGAAAAAAGTATTCTAACTTTGTTTGAAATAATTTGTTTTTCATCTCTTCCAAGACCAATAATGAAGAAACCTTGATAATTATAAGATAATCCTTGTTCAATATTTAAGCTTTGATCTGGATTGGCTTGAGGAGTTTTACCTGAGCTCATATTTGGAGACCTGATTATAGGGGAATTTGGGTTTTTTTTCTTAGGCTTGGGAGAGAGTAATAAGATTTGCTCGTTTTTTGTTAAAGAACTTTGACGATTGTTAGGTAGCATTTTTGGGTTGTTGGATGTTGGAGTCAATAATGGATCTGATTTGAAATTTTCGACTTGCTTTAAGAAGTTATGAGCAGAAAAACCTAGTTTGGGAGTATTTTGGAGAAGATCTGAAGGGTAGGATGCTAGTAAAATGCTTGGCTTAGGTATTGGTGAAGAAGTTATTGAGTTCTGTAAAGACTCAAAATTTGAGAAATCGCATTTTTCAAGATCGAACCTTAAGCTTTCTATGAGACTTTTGTCATGCTGATTAGCTGATAGTAACGAATCATAGGAGCTTTGAAGCCTTTTATGCTCTTTTTTGAGCTTTTTATATTTTTGCTTTAGAGAAGAGTATTTAGTTTCTAAGTCCATTTTATATAATATCGATTACAAGAACTGAAGACCTTATAATAATATCAAATAGAGAAATAACTCTCTCAAAAAATGATTCAAGGTTACAAAACAACAGTAAAAATTCATTATGCATTGGTTTAAAATAATAATAATAATGAAGTCGAAAATGGACAAGTACCAGAAACTTGAGAAAATCGGCGAGGGCACTTACGGAGTTGTATATAAAGCCAGAGATACAACAACAGGTGAGCTTGTAGCTCTAAAAAAAATCCGTCTTGAAGCTGAAGATGAAGGAATTCCTAGTACAGCTATAAGAGAAATATCCTTATTAAAAGAACTTAAACACCCAAACATAGTCCGGTAAGACTAATATAGGCTTTGTGATGTGATTCATACTGAGAGAAAACTTACTTTAGTCTTTGAGTACTTGGACCAAGACCTAAAAAAACTTCTAGATGCATATGCAGGACAAGGACTCGATCTTGGGACCATTAAATCCTACTTATATCAACTAGTCAAAGGAGTTATGCATTGTCATAGCCATCGAGTTCTTCATCGTGACTTAAAACCACAGAATCTTCTTATAAATCGAGAAGGATCTTTGAAACTTGCTGATTTCGGACTTGCAAGGGCTTTTGGTATCCCAGTAAGAAGCTATACAAATGAAGTTGTTACATTGTGGTATAGGCCTCCAGATGTTTTGATGGGAAGTAGAAATTATAATACAAGTGTTGATATTTGGAGTATGGGGTGCATTTTTGCTGAGCTATTTAATGGAACACCATTATTTAGAGGAACTTCTCATGGAGATCAGCTTAAGAAAATATTTAAAGTTATGGGAACACCTAGTGAAGAGACATGGCCTGGGATCAGCTTACTTCCTGAGTATAATAGGAATTATGAAAAATACCCTGGAGAGAATTTAAGAAATTTGGTCCAGAGGATTGATGATGTTGGGTTTGATTTATTGAATAGAATGCTTCAAATGAATCCGAGTAATAGAATTAGTGCTGCTGATGCTCTGAAACACCCTTATTTAAGAGATGTAACAGAATTCGTAGCTAATATGAGCTAGAATAGCAGATTTGCATTAGATAGATTTTGGTAGATAATATTTTAATTACGAAATTGCATTTATAATTCTTTATTTATATAATTACTAGCTTAGTTTACACTTTTTTAGCTAAAAACTACCCTACTCATGCAAATAATTTATGAATTGCTTAAAGACACTCACATTAAGATGATAACTAAATAAGTTTGACTAGAATAATTAATGTTGCATAGAATAAAACTTGATTGCTTGAAATATTTACTGAGAATCTATATAAACATTAATTTTATATTTTAGCCCTCAAAATATGTTTTAAAATTTTCTTATGCTTAAAAGTGATTATTTGTAAGGTTTAATTTTATGTAAGATAATTTTATATATGATATTCCTGCATAACTGTAAATTTAATCCTTGTTTGCTATTAAAATACATTATGCATACATGCTATCATAATTTAGCATCATAAAGCTAACCTAAAACATAGAAAATCGCCTTTAAATGAAAATCAAATCTAAACTGTTTATTCTAAATGCTTTTCTTTAAATTATGAATAGTCAAGCAAATCCAAACTACAGTCACTAAAACCACTACTCCTGTAGCCGAAATAATTCCTGGTAGATGAGTTAATTTTCCTATAGGTACTTGAGATTCAATAATAGTGTTAATTTTATATATATTGTTTTCACACTCAACTACAGGGGCAAGAAGACTGATTTTTTTATAGTCATTTTCTAAATCGCAATCATTATATCGAATGTGTATTGGATAAGCAAATTCAATAGAATCATCTAAGTAAATGTTGAAGTTGTGAGAAGATGATAATGAAGACGGAAGCTCTATATCAATTTTGCTAAAGAACTGAATTTTTAAAGACTTTGGCATCTCTTCTATATCTATAAACCAATCTTGTGATATGGTTTCTTTTAAGATGCAAGACATGGGTTTTAGAAGATTAACTTTTGTCACAAGGTCTTGCTTTAAGCCTGCGCCTTTAAGCTCTCGGGTTATTGAAATAGAGTCTTTTTCCCAGCTCCAGGATTTTTCTGAACTAACACAGATAAGCAATGTTAGAAAAATCATTTTATTAGAAAGATGATAATATAGTTTATATGAGAGGAATATTATAATTATATTATTAAATCAAACTTTTTGACTTTGTTTGCCGCCAAAATACTGGATGAAGATTATTTCACTTCTTATGGAGTTTATAAATAAATTGATATAGAGTTTTTTTAGAACGATAATACAATATTGGTTTAAAAATATATGAGATATATAAAAATAAATTATAATTTAAAATAGGTTTAAGTTATTTATATGCTATCGTAAAAATAATTATTAAATGATGATATTAGTATAATCTATTGTATATAATAGGTGATGATTAGCTTTGGATATATTTTTATAATCTTAACCACATTCGTTTCGTATACTTGATGCAAGTCTTTTATATTAAGTATCTTATACCATCTTTGCGTCTTTATGATAGTCTTTTAATACGTTTAATAAATTTCTAATTTTAATAGATATAATTGTTCAACCTAAAATTAGGGATTATAAAATACTAAATATAAACATTATTTGTTATAGAAAAATATCAAGGTATTAAAATTATTACTCCATAATATTTTTTATTGATGCACTTATATCTTTGCATGCCAGATACTTTCTCAAGTTTTTTTGTATTATCAAAGAACACTCACTAGTTTTAGTCCTGGTAAAGGATTTTTTTTCTAACTCAGACACTTCTAATTCTCCGTCATAGCTAATTTTTAAGTTGTTCAAATTTAGCAATCGCTTATAAACCTTATCATTAACTTCTTTCTGTCGAGCATTACTTCTCTGGCAATTCCTAAAAACCTTTGTATCATTTTCACTTTATAATTCTGGCATTTTCACAGGATTTTTCTGAACTTTTTTCTCATTTTCAGCTGAATTCTCATAAATTAATTTTATGTGACAAGCAAGCTAATAAAAGTATTTTTCCTTCTAACCTTTATTAGGTAAATTATCAGGAGCATTTATTCCCATAAGATTTTCAGTTTTTTATATGAGTAATTTTCGATTCTAGTCTTAATTTTTCAACTATCACTCATAACTTTAGCAATTCCATTATCGCTAATTTCCCTATTTTATCTGGTTTCATAGAACTTGTGGATTAGCTTTAATAATTATCTCTAGCATAAATGCCATGATGGCATCTCTTTTTTTACGCCTTGATGGTTGCTCACAACTGCCTCTTATAATTTTATTACCTCTGATAATACAAGCATTGCTTTTTGCATTGACTTTAATTTTGTTATCAAAACTCTCATCAAAATATAGTTCATCAACAATTATTGGACTGCATTTTACATTTATAATTTTTTAGGAATTTTGTATTATTTGCTATATTAGGTTAATAATAATGCTAAGATATACAGAAACTATTTTATTTTAATCTTATTTTATTAATATATTCACACTAAGATTTTTATTAAAATGCTATATACAAAGTTCATTTTTATGTCTTTTTCACATTAATTTTTAATTCTATCTTCAATAAGTCATTTCTGCATTTAGATGCATTATTATTCATAGGCTTGAGAGCATTTATACTAGAAGGTTCCTGAGTTTAAATAATCAACTAAGAATTGATAGATTTTGTTTCTTATAATTAAATATTATACTAAAATTTCGATTCTCAGCAGCCACAGGAAACTAGGTAAAGTAAGAGAATCCTCTTTTTCGACATTACTTCTAAATAAGCCTGCAATCAACACCCAGTAGCATTATCAGCTAACTTAGCTAAGCAATCTCTAGTCTTATTAAATAATTTACTAGCTTGAGGTAACTGTCTAACCTTTTAAGCACTTTGTCTATAAACAAAAAGTTAAAGGGCTGAGATCTTTTCTAGCATCATTAGTTTTATTAAGCAGCTCAAAGCCTTTTTCGAATGAAAAAGTACAGCTTAAAATTGTAAAAGCACTTCCTTTATATAAAAAACATTAATATGGATTTCTGAAACTATATATTTGTCAAGAATTTCATCTGATTTCAAAACAAAGCTTATTGGGAAAATGATAAGCAGGGTAAACTTCTTTATTGACTTATAGTAGCATCCTAGATTATTGTAACTAAAGCAGAAAGTCATTTTTACTACCAGAAAATGTAGAGTAACTAATTTATCCTAGGCTCTTCTGAGCAAATGCACACAGGCTTTAGGGCTACTTATTTAAATTTCTAGTATTAGGATATTAAGGTCTATGATAATACAGTCGATTTGCACTTCAGCCATACTAAATATATACATTTTCACAACAAGTCTAAAAAAATCTCAAGTATTTTACTGTGAAAGTTTATAGCTAAATTATCTAAAGTTCATGAGACAAATCTTTAGGAACCTCCCAAGTGAAATCAGGGTCTTCTTCTCTACCAAAGTGTCCGTAACTAGCTGTTTTTTGGAAAATAGGCCTTTTCAGTCTCAAATCACGCATTATGCACCCAGGCCTGAGATCAAAGTTCCTTAATGTAATCTTAAGCAAGTCCTTATCAGTTTTCCCAGGCTTGACTGTGCCATAGCTATTAATGTATACTGACAATGGTTGAGCAATACCAATAGCATATGAAATCTGCACAAGAACTCTTTCACAAAACCCTCCTTTGACTAAAGATTTAGCAATCCACCTTGCAGCATAAGCAGCTGACCTATCAACTTTTGTACAATCCTTTCCTGAAAACGCTCCACCTCCATGTGCACCCCAGCCTCCATAAGTGTCAATAATAATCTTCCTTCCTGTAAGCCCTGAGTCTCCATGTGGACCACCAATAACAAATCTCCCTGAAGGGTTTAAGTGATATATAGTCCTTTCATCTAAGTACTGTTCAGGAATCACATGCTTAATAACATGCTCTCTAAGTTGAGCTCTAATTTCTTCATTTGTAATCTCAGGGTCATGTTGGGTGGATATGACTACTGTATGAACCCTTAAAGGACGCATTCTGCCGTTTTCAGTAATATATTCAACTGTAACTTGAGTTTTTCCATCAGGTCTGACCCAAGGACACAAGCCAATTTTTCTTACCTCAGTCAATCTGTAACCCAATTTTGTGGCTAAAGAGTGAGATAAAGGCATGAGTTCATGAGTCTCATTTGTCGCGTAGCCAAACATATGACCCTGATCCCCTGCTCCTACACTTTCTGCTGATTTTTCTACATGGACTGCTTGAGCAATATCAGGTGACTGCTTTTCTATAGCCACTAATATTTCACAAGTGCTACTGTCAAGACCTTTTTCTGGATTGTCGTAACCAATGCGTTTGACTGTATCACGGACGACTTGTTCATAGTTGATGTTGGCTAAGGTTGTTATTTCGCCAAAAATCATAATCAAGTCTGTCTTCGCACAAGTTTCGCAGGCTACTCGAGAATCTGGATCTTGAGCTAAGCAAGCATCAAGAACTGCATCTGATATTTGGTCGCATAATTTATCTGGGTGCCCTTCGTTTACACTTTCTGAAGTGAAGAGAAAGTGCTCGTCAGGAAGTTCCCCGATGTGAGTGAGATATGTTGAACTCATTTTTTCAACAAATTATAAACGAAAATGAAAAGGAATGTCTTGAATGAGTTGGCTGAGAGTTTTTGTTATTTTTGAGAAGGGAGATTGAGATTTTATAAAGATTTTAGCTATATTTTGGTCTTATAAAGGGATTTTTTAATTGATAAAGGTATAGAGGGATATGAAAGAAGTTGGGTGACGTAGGATTAGATTTAAGATGGTGGAAGGAGAGATTTTAGAGATCATTGAGAAAGGGTTTAAAGAGGAAGGTTCAAGGTAAGAGTTATAGATTTGGTTAATGAAGAAGTTTGTTTATTTAATTTAGGATGATGCTGTATATATAGTAAGGCAAATAGGAATTGAATAACTAAGTAAAATTAAATGAGAATATTAGAAATCTGATATATTAAGCTTATGAAAGAAGTTTTAATTGAGAATTCAAATTTTTATTGAATTTGAAATAATGATATGATATTAATTGTAATTTTGCCAATAAAAGTAAATAATTACCCTTATCTATTTTCCTTCAATATCTAAAAACATTAACTTATTATATCAATAAAATTCATTATAAATTAAATTCTCTTTACATCTAATTACTATCCTAATAATTAATCATCTATTTCTTGAATATCATCTAACGGGTCTTCCTCATCAGTCCCAATCCCTGCGAATGGGTCGTCATTTTTAGTCTTTGATCCCTAAATAAATTCTACATTTCCTGATGAAAGATTGAAATCCCAACTCTCAGCTTCAGAATTGTTTCTTTCTCGAACTAGTCCTGAAAATGAACGAGGTATATTAACCATATGTTCTATTGGTGGGAGCATTTGAGTTAAATGAGTATTAATATACTCACAGTCACGAGCTTTGTGGAAAAACTTTTTTTTAAGTAGAGTTTCTGCTGTAGGTCGGCGGCTTGGGTCTTTTTGTAAGCAAGAGTTGACTAGCTCTTTAAATGAACTGTCAAAGTTATCGTCTTTGCCTAATTGTGGAGGATCTGAATTCTTAACCATAAGAATAATTTTCATCGGTGGGTGCTCTATAAACGGTGGCACACCTTTGACTAATTCAATAGCAGTGATGCCAAAGCTCCAAATATCTGCTTTAAAATCATAGCCAACATTATTCCCAGACTCAATGACCTCAGGAGCCATCCAACAAGGACTGCCAGTAAAAGTCTTCGCATTTTTCCCAGTACGCAAATTGCTAGCCACTCCAAAATCCGCTAAAAATATCTTCCCATCTCTAGACAAAAGTATATTTCCAGCTTTTACATCCCTATGTATCTGATTATGTTCATGAAAATAATTCAATCCTAATAAAACCTCTCTCAATATCGTCGCCACCAATATCTCATCTTGAATTCCCCCTCTATAAAAGTATTTCAGTATATTGCCAATTGATCCACAGTCCATTAAAGGCATGATCATCCATAATTGTGTTTGTGAAATAAAGCATACATGATGGTTGATGATGTTTGGATGTGAGGAAAGTCTCATTATTTGGATTTCTTTACGAATTTTATCAAGATTGTGGTCAGGGAATTGCTCGAGCTCGATTATTTTTACAGCGACTCTTTCTTGAGTATGAGGGCCTTCGTTGACAAAAGCTGCATGCACCTAGTTGGAGCTTACAGTGCCGAATGAACCGTAGCCGATTTGCAGGTCTAGGTCATAGCCTTCGCGGTGCATGGGCCAGTCTGAGTAATGCATCATATTTACTAGTGAAAGTTCTTAAAGAATAAGTAAATAATGGCAACAGTAAGTAATATAGGAGGGCGATTTGATCATTGGCAGGTAAAAAAAAATTAGACTTTATTAACTGTGTCGAATTCAGAAGGGTTTGAACTGCAAACTTCTTTTGATCTTCCTAATCAAGATATTATCAAAGCTGATATCGAAAGAGTTCAGAGTGGAAGTTTAAGTCAAACTGAGCGTGAGCTGCTAGAGTGCTTTTTAACAAAATACTGTAAAGAAGAAAAAATCAGCTACAAGCAATGTATGAATGAAATCTGCGCTCCATTTGTACTTATGACCAGGAGCGGAGTACCAACTCATGTTTCCTATCAATATTTTAAAGGCTTCGTCCAAGTCACAATGCCTGCAATGTTCGCTGACCCAGTATGGGTTATGTAGGACTTTCGACCACTTCAAGCCTATTTTTTAGTATTTCGAATAGTCTTAAGATATCACGAACCAAGACTAAGTGCCTTTTTCCAACTAAACAACATAACCCCTGAGCTTTATACAACTTCATGGTTCCTCACAGCTTTTGCATTCAAAATTGATGATCTTAACCTTCTTTATACACTCTGGTATGAACTTTTACTAGAAAAAGATCAATTAATGCTTGTTTACATAAGCATTGCATTTTTACAGAACTTCCGTTCATTGATAATCAACAAAGAAGACTCAATTATAGCCCATGCAATATCCCAGTTATCAATAGCAACAACTGAAGACTTAACTTCAATACTCCAACGAGCCAAGAACATTAAAAAATGTACCCCATATTCAACAAGACTCCGTCTTATGCAATACAATTTCTATAGTATTGACAGAATAGATGAGACTATTATATCATTAGAACAAGAATACTGTTTGATTCTCCCAGTTCAAGAAATATTACACATGGCATATCCAGAATCAAAAATATGTGATTGTATCCATGTAAGATGCTTATGGTGTGCTAAAAGAAAAGAGCAAATTTCTCTTATGGTTATAGATTGTAGGACTAAAAAAGAACAAAGCTCAGGAGCAATCCCAAACACCCTGCTATTACCTGAAGAGACATATAAAAATCATCAAATAGTTCTTGACTATCCGGACCAATTTTTAGAATCCCGTGGTAATGTTCACATTTGCTTGATGGGATCAACAAATTTCAAAACATCTAGTTTCGACATCAAGCAAGGTAGTGAAAATGGTGGAGGATGCGAAGTTCAAGTCATGATTGAGAATTTGCTTCAAGCCTTTCTTATAAAAGGTTTTCCGTATATAAGTGTTGTTGATGGGGGTTTTGAGCAATGCCACGAGTTTATAACATATTTTGAACTTGAGTTTTTAGAGCACAACCCAAAAAAATGCAAGGTTTGTGTTAAAGATCGAGCTAGTCATTCGATACTAATGAAAAATAAGTTTAAGCAAACTTTTATGGGAAGGGTCAAAGAACCTATTGAAGAGAAAAAACGCAGTAAATCGCAAGATCAAGATAAGACAGGGACTGAATTTACGGTAAATACTATGCTTAGGAGCAGGAAGACTGAAGGGTTTAAGTGCTGGATTTATGATAAAAAGGCTAATAAAGACTCAGAAGAAAAGTATGTGCTTTTGTTTAATGATATGACTTTTGCGTATGGAAGAGCATGTCCACATGAAAAATTCCCGGTTTCTCTTGTTTATTATGCTAATTTGGACTCACTTTTAAAGATTACTAGTTTGCGTGAATTCCCATCTGTGCTGAATTTTATATTTGCTGGACAGCAAAATGTTATGTCATTTAAGTTTAAAAGCAAAGATATTGCTAGGCATATTATTAACCAGATGAAGAAGTATTATGCTGAGCTTAGAAGTCCAACGAAAAAATAGCCCGTTAATTTAATAACAAACTTAGTTCATATTTAATTAGTAATGCTTAAGAATTATATAATGTTACTTTTTTTAATTTAATGATTTGCAAAGTGATTTTTAGATTAGATTTTGATAAGAATTAATATTTTTTATTGATAAGAAGTATCAGCTTAAAGGCTTTAGTTAAATGTGATTGTAAAGGTAAAGCCATAAACATAAATATTAATTACAAAGCAAAAATAAGTACCAATTTCTACATAATCCTTATCATGCTTAAAAAATCTAAAATTAACTTATTCTGGCAGTCTCAATGCGGCTGCAAGTAGTTTATTTGCTCCTCTAATAAAGCTCTGGNTTTCTACATAATCCTTATCATGCTTAAAAAATCTAAAATTAACTTATTCTGGCAGTCTCAATGCTGCTGCAAGTAGTTTATTTGCTCCTCTAATAAAGCTCTGGGCAACAACCTCTTTCCCAACTCTTTTTTCCAGTTCTTTTTCTAGCTCCTTAACATCAATCTCCACCCCAGCCACAAAAACATACCCTGGCCCAAAAACTGCAAGTGCATTAGCAATTTCTTCTTCCATCGTCCCTGTTCTACTCTGTGAAAATACAATTTCCCCCTTATACCCAATAGAAACCCTAACCCCATCATCACAAACCACAGCAATAACTGTCTCATGCCCATGTAAATCAACACTAATCCTTGCTAAAGCTTCAGAGTCATCACATTTACTCTGCAAAATTCCAGCTTTTTGATAGAAAACCTTAACCATACTCTTTGTCCTAACGCTAATACTTGGCCCGGGTATATACAAAGCACATTCACTTATTACATCAACAATATCATCATTAGAATTACCTTTCAAACGAGGTAAAGGCTGAAGTAAAGCTGTTCTATATCTGATCTGTTTACTTTTGAACCAAGAATATGAATTAACCCAGATAAGCTTATAAAGCCCAGGATCTTTTACTAGTAAACTTCCAGTTATAGCTTTTTCACTGCATTCATATCGGCATTCAGGTAAAATTATGCTTTGAGGGAAGACTTTTTCTATTTTAAAACCAATATCGTAGTATTTAGACATAAAACCCCAGATTAATATAGAATTTTCTTTTATAACTTCTATGCATGAATAGAAATCTTCGCCAGAAGGAATCTCTATATCTAAAGGTAGGGCTAAGTTTACAGGGATATTTAATGGGTTGTATAAATCAAGTATACTAGGTTTATAGTCTGAACTTTCAAATAAAGGTTTTATAATCCTGTCCCGTTCCAAGCTTTCTTGAAAGTCAGGGTTTATATCCAATCTCATGATCTCATATAATAAATGACTTGCTTTTGTCTTATAGACTATTGATCCTTCAGCAGCAATATCACCTAACAAAACTTTAGTTAAATCATAAAGCATTTCTCTACTATCAGGGAAATAATACCACAATTTATGAACTAATCCAAGTGTTTTTTCTGTAGTATCAACTTCATATGGTATTATAGCCTGTAAAGCCTGAACTGCATTAATTAACACTTTTTCACTTAAATATTCCCCTACAATTTCATAAACTTCCGGACAGGACTCTTCTGTAATTTTAACCTTATAAACTTTTTGATAAATATACAACTCTAATATTTGAATAAGTTTTTCAGCCAAACCCAACCCATTAACACTATCTTCTAAAACCCTAACAACATCTAAAAATTTGTCTTCAAAAACCCTATATTGTATATGAAGCTTATTAAAACTACTCAAAAGGTCAATCAAAGATTTTAACCCAGAAGGGTTGTTTGATTTTATTTCTTCAAGTATAGTTCTATATTTATCTTCGATATCAGGAATCTGGAAATATTTTAGAAGTTCCTGGCATTTTTCTATTAAACCTTCTGCTCCACTTACATTTTTTAAGTTCAGAAGGACTTTTTCGATTTTTAATAAGGTTGATTCGGATATGTGACTACCACGAAGAAGTTCACAAAGACTTAGGGTTGTTGCGCATAAGTGAAGGACAAAGGGGCTTTGAAGATTTGAAGTATGGTTTAGGAGCTCTGAGCAGAATTTGCAAATTTCTAAATGTGCTGGGGATGAAAAAGCTTCTGCTATTTTTCCTAAGGACTGAAGTAAGCTAAGATCTAGGGAGTTGAATGAACTTTTGGAGCTTGAAAGGATTAATGTAGCAGATTTTATGCTTTCAATCACTTCTGTGAGATTTTTGGATGCTTCAGCTTTTGCAATCAACTCAGAGATCTTTTCTACCATTTTTGCAATGATAACTTGGGGTAGTGGATTATTGTTGATATTATTATTAGTAATGTTATCACCTGGCTAAACAAACTTTTCATTTCTTACAAGTTGTTTATTTAATATTTCTTTGCACTTTGATTCATAGAATATTATTTCTATTGTCGATTATTAATGACTTGGGTTGAGTAGAAAGTTTATTATTGAAAAACTTTTTAAAATATTGGCGACAAGAGTTTAGTATGATTATTTAAAGTTCACTCTATAAGAGATAATATAAGTTTATAGCAGGTTTGTTAGTATTTTATAAAAATTATTGTAGGTTGTCAATACTATAATAAGTAAGCAAGGTAATTATAACATAAATTATAAGTTTTAAAATAATTATAATAAAAACATTTAAAAAATGCAAATAAACTACTCCATCAAAAATCCTTCAAAACTTAAAAACCATCACTTAAAAGTAATCTTAAAACCGCTTTTTAAATTATATTCTCAGTTTTTCTCAATAAAAAACCAAAAATTATATTTATCGCAGCTATTTAAACATATACTTAGCCACAAACCAAAACCTCCTCAATACTATCACACTTCATTTAATCATGGTAATAATCAACTAATACTTAAATAAATGCTATGATGCACATATCATAAATTCTTATTTTCTACCATATAACTTGTAAATTAATCATGGCTCAATCAATTCGTTTTTCAGAGAACTTGCCTGAATATGTAGAAGATTTCCTCCAAACTAGATGCAAAAAAAGATTTCATATAAGCAGCAAAATCGATAACCGTAAACTACCTGATCAATACAACAAATCAATAGAAAATATTCAAGCTAAGTCAATAAACTCCTCTAATCAAACAAAATTAGGAGTTCCAAGCATATCTTATAAAGATTATAAATCTATTAGAAGTTCACAAATTCATTCAAGAAATTCAAGTAGATATAGTAAAGGTTTTAGGCACCTGCAAACTTTGTCCAAAGATAAAAATATATTTAATGCAACTAAAAGTAAGCTTCCGAAGATTTTTGAAGCAAATGAACTTTTTAGATTGAAGAAAAAATATAACATTCATGATTACATAGAGGACTTTGATAAAAAGGTCAAAAAGCTTAATGAGTTGATTAGAGATCCTCTGGTATATGGATTATAAGGTGTAAATAGGAATTAGTGAAAATTTACTATTTTTATGTATTAGTCAAGCATGACACAACCTCTAGGAAACTTTCCAAACCTTTCTCCAACTTTGCCAGTCCACCACAATCTTTCTTCATCAGAATCGAAAACCACCACTCTATCTCCTGGAATCAACCTAAGCTCCTCTTCATTTTTCGGTGAATGTGAATGAAGGACAATCGCTTCTTTGAAAGTATTTCTCTGATCATCTTCATAATCCTTCCCATAATCAACCTTCTCATTTTCAACGATTGATGTACTCTCATTAATCGCACTGCTAAAACTCGCTGTATCCTTAAGTGACAACCTCGTAACCTGAGGTTCTTCTTGCATCATTTGCATGTCATTGATTTTCTTCAAAACCTCACTAGCATCTTTTCCTAAATCTTCAGAACTTTTACTCTCAAACCCTATAAAAACTGCAGAGATCTCTACTAACAATTGCTGAACAGCAGATTTAAATTCTTCATGATTCCTTCTCAATTTAAAATTTTCTTCCATCAAATCCATTTCTTGTTGCGCCTTTTCCTTCTTGACCTTTTTTACTTCAAGGCTTAACTTTTCTACTTCTTTTTTTAAATTGTTTTCTTCTAGTTTAAAAGATATTTCCATCTGTTTGAGATCTGATTCCATTTCTTCATTGTGTGACTTGTATTTGTCAAGCTTAGCTGTTAAGGTTTTTATATAGTTTGTATAATAGGTTTCTAGATTATCTTGAGATCCTTGGGTGATTTTTCTTTTAGATTCTAAGTCTTCAGGTTTTGGTTTTGGAGTATCAGATGTCCTTTTACTTAGAATGGTTTTAGTTTTTACGTTCCGAGATGGGGTTGGTGTAATGCTTTTTTTTGATGTGTCTTGAACTAGGTTAGATTTCGTGAGTTTGATAAGGGAGTCTGTATGTAAAGTTTCAAGTGTTGATTTGTTTAAGTCTGGCTTGTTTTTGATTAGTCTTCCTTTGCTTAGAACTTTCCTTTTTTCCATTGAGATTAATGTATTTAGTATAAAAAAAAGGCTTAGATAAAGATAGATATAGAAGTAGTTATATTTGAGAAGAAAGGATTTTTTAAATAACTATTGTTAAAGCGCTGGATTTATTATTGGCGAAAAATATAAATGTCAGATGCATTAGCAGCAGAGACTTTAGTATGTCTTGTTCTTGTTGTTATGTTCTTATTGAGCTCAGTCATCTTGCAGAAGCTCAGTGAGATAAGCATATTGTTCAGACTAGTCCATGAGTCTGGCATTTGCATACTTTTAGGGATCTTATCTGGACTAATCTTTACTTTAGCATCAGGGTCAACCCCATCTAAATTTGAAACATCTCTTTTCTTCCACTTTATGCTCCCCTTCCTAATTTTTGGCCAAGGCTACAATATGAAAAGAAGACGTTTTTTTAGAAACATCGGAGTAATAATTCTAAACGGTGTTGTTGGGACTCTAATCAACTTTATTTTAATCTCAGCTTGTGCTTGGGGTTTTAGCAACACATCAACAATCCAAGATGAGCTTTCAAGCGTTAATACTTTCACATTAAAAGACTCATTAATCCTTGGTGCAGTCCTAAGCTCAACTGAAACTGTAGTAACATTATCAATCTTAAGAGAAAATAAAACTCCACGCTTGAATAGTATAATGTTTGGAGAATTCATAATAGGAACAGCAATATCAATAATCCTTATTAATACAATTTCAGACTCAGACTTTGATGAATTCACTGTAGTAAATTTTTTTTTATTTATAGGGGTTTTTCTATACAATCTAGTTTTAAGCGTAGTCTTAGGGTTGATTTTAGGTTTTCTCAGTTCGTTTATGACCAAAAATTTAATTCAGATTAAAAACAACCCAAGTAAAGAAGTTGCTTTGCAGTTTTATGTAGGATGGACAGGGTATTTGATAGCAGCTATATTAGATTGTTCTGGTATAATAACTATACTTATTACTGCAATAATATCAAGTCATTATGCTTATTATAATATGAATCCTGATAGTAGGATTGTTGTAAGTGATACATTTTATTTGCTTGGTGACGGGACTAGAGCTTTGATTTTTGCATATCTTGGCTTAACAGCTTTTAGTTATGATTTTGGGGATATTTCATTTTTGTTTATGTTTTTGATGCTTTTAGCTGTATTAGTTTGTAGGTTTGCTACTGTGTTTGGATTAGCAGCCCTTAGGCATTTTGCAAATAAAAAACACCGGTTTGATTTTAAGGATTGCGCAATAGTATGGGTGGGAGGACTATTTAGAGGGACAATTGCTTTTGCTTTGATTATATCAATTGATATTGAAAATAAAGAGATGCTTGAGGTAACAGTTTTATATATTGTAATATTTTCAATGCTAGTGTATGGGGCTATATTGCCTTGGTGGGTATTATTTGTTTCTCCAAAAGAGACTATTATAGAAAACCACAGTATTTTAGAGGCTGTTGCTGATGGGGATTACAGAAAATCATATTTTGGGAACCATAAAGTAACTTTGCTTTTAGCTGAAGACTTTAAGAGAAAAAGAAACTGGGTGCATAGAGCTTGGAGAGATTTTGATAGTAAATACTTGAAGCCATTACTTATCAACAAAGAAAGTCTTGAAGCACAAAAAAAACTTAAAGAAGAATTGGAAAGAAAAGCTAACCCAGAAGAAGCGGAAATAGAAATTGAAGATTCTAAGCATATGGCTTTGCTGAAAGAAAAAACTATGGAATTTGAAGAATCTAAATATGAGCATAATCCACTTGAGGACGATTAGCAATTTATTTTTAATTATTGTGAAAGGATAATTAATCATTTTAAAAGGTTAAAAAATAGTTGGATGTGAAATAATTGGCTTAAGGAAATTACCAAATGTGGTTTTTTCCATTGATATGCTGATTCTTGGTTGTTGTTCTAATTTACTTGAACTGATGATTTTGTTGATATTATGGTTTTGAGTCATATCCCGCAGACGATTTTTCAGATTTTTTACTTCTCCATCAGCACGATGAAGTGCATCTTCCATGAAGTACACAACATTGGGACCATTTTTTTGTTTGTCCTATCTATAGACAGCATAAATTTGTAGTTGTTGGATGCAGTGTCAATATTCTTTGTGATGCTTTTTGATAGGAAAATAAGATGATTATCATTTGTTGAGGATTTTAATGTAAGAGCTTTCCAGAACTCAAGCTGATAGCTTAGTGAAAGAATCTCCATTTTAGATGAAGACTCCATATAGCTTGTAAAAGTAACCATCGTGATGGCATCTTTACCTACATTCTGCCTAGTTTTGTATATAATAAACTGCTCGTCTATAGCTGGAGACATCATTTCAGCCTGTTCAAGTTTAGGAATTGATTCTTGTCTATCTCGATAGGCCAAATTAAACTGCGCCACAAAGATCTTTAGCACATTTATTTCGATATTAGTTTTATGTTTGTTTTTTTTACCTAGTTTTTTACATGAATTTTTTACTTTTACTACTCAGTTTATTTATTTTTTCTGTTATTATGATTTAACTTTAGATTTGCATAAAAAGATTTTTTAGTTTAGTAGGTCCCACTTGAAAACCGCAGTTAAAACCATTTTTCCCAGCAGGTAGATAAGCTCAATTCTCGCATGAGGTCTTGCAGATGTATCGTCACTTTTATAGTCTAACTCGTAAAAGCTTACACATACAACAAGGCTTATTGTGCATAGCAAAATAGAAAATATCACTGGCGATATGAGTATAGCTTTGCTATTATCTTTAGGACATCCTCCAACATTTAAACTTCTATCAAGTGAGCAACTAGCAATAAGTAAAAAAATAGAAAGCACAGGCATAAAAAATACAGTAGTTAGCATAGATGTCACAGACCTTAGAATTTTTAAAAGGAAAATATTCTGGGCTTTTTTTTGATAAATTGATACCCTACTATACCTATAATTGCAAGGTTGACGAATACTAAAAATATAGCTATTATATACAGTATGAGATTTTGCAAAGAATTATCTGCTGAGATATAAAATTCAAGTTGAATATTGTTACATAAAGTAACTAACCAAAGTATAAGTTTCTCATTCCATGGAAATCCAGAATTTTGATTGAAAGGAAATGCCAGCATTTGTAGGAAGTCTATGATCATTGCTATTACATTCATTACTAGTGAAAGTTCCATGTCATTTGCCAGTTTTTGAAAAACGAGAATGAGGATTTTTTCTCAAATTCAAACACTTCATGCTCGCTGTCATCCATTTTATAAACTAATACACTACTATAATAATCAGTTAT
>MPUH01001133.1:0-23158 GCA_001970955.1 Stentor coeruleus
TTTGATTAAATACTTATATTTCATATTTCTTTACCATAATCTATAGCTTTTTTTAGTTTTCTGATGCTTTTATTTTATTATTTTATATAAGCAAAGGATTGATAAATTATTTTTAACAATTTATTATTTATACACTTCATCAGTTGCAAAATTTCTTTTGCATCATATTTTTTTCAAGTCCAGGTAAAGACTTTTTAGTCTAGCTGCTTTTATAATAGCACATAGTTAGTATTAGACTTGTATAATCTTAATTATTTGTTTTTCTAAAGGATTTTAGTAATTAATCTACTAGTTTTATATCTAAATATATAAGATTATATCTCAAATCGATGAAAAAAATATAATATAGGAATTTTTAATACAATTCAGATTTTCGTATTAGATTTCATTTAAAACTTTGTATTGTACCTGTATTTAGTTAAAGATTAATACTTATTCAATCCAAGTCCGCCATTTTATTATTAGAAAACTATACTTAAAGTTCTGAATATATTATTTATATCAAAATGAAGTAAACTTTATATATAATCTTATGTTTAAAAAATTGTGCATTATTTATGACATATACTATTTACAATAGGAGAGATAATTAAAATTCATATTGTCTATGTTTCACCCATTTAAAACAATAGAAATTATATTTAGTTTGATGTTATATAAATCCTATTTAGATAAGAAATTAAATCAAGCAAATTCATAATTCTAAATACAAACCTAAATTATTGGCAGGCAGTATGGCTGGCTTCTACCAATCGCTGGTAACGTGATTTCTTGCACATTGATTGATAAAGTCTCTAAACTATTATTCTCAGTTACTACGAGCTAAGTAATTCTTACTTTAAATTTCCCAACACTAGATCTGCTGACTATATTTTTAATCGCAGTATGTATCCTTTTATGTGCGGAGTGTTGACTTCCATGACGAAATCTTAAACCGCAGCCGAACTCTTTACACACATAAGGATTTGCATTTGTATGTATAAATTCATGCTCTTTTAAGTTTTGTTTAGATGATAGAAGCTTTTTACAATGAGCACACTGATATTTTTTATTTTCTGAATGAAAAGCTTCTTCATGTCTCTTTAGATTGCATTGGTTTTTGTATTGCTTTAAACAACCAGAAAATTGGCACATATAAATATCCATTTTATAACCACTATATTTTTTTTCATCTTTGACTTCATTAAATACTATACTAATAATTATACCAAACTATGAAAAAGAAAAGGAAATATTAGGAATCTCTAATATAACTAAAAAAAACTTTATCTAAAGTACCTCTATTTTTAAGCATATCTTGAATCAAACGAAATTATTCCGATAAAAGCATTTTCATTATTTCCACTAAGCATTTTCAAAAATCTTTTTCTCTCCTACAACAAAACTAATAAAGCCAAGCCTATTTAAAAATTACTTCAAGAGTTTGATTATGAAACAATAAATCTTGCTTACCTAATTTACAATATTTTTTTAGGCTTGTAATAATGTACTGTATATTTGCTGACAAAGCTTATACATTTTCTCTTTGTTATAATAATTTATTATAATTAACTAAAGATATTCATAAAAGCAAAGCTCACAAGGAAAATTGCTCATATGATTTCATATATTACACAACCTAAATCTTTGTTAATACTAATCAAATTTTTTAATACCAGCAAGCAAAAAATATAATAAATTTGTATACCAGACAACTTAAAAAAAGTTTATTTTTTTAAACCCAACAAAAATCGAATTATAAGGTAAAATTTTCTTATCAGATAATCCTTACTAAAAAATTTCTTATCAAAATCCTTATTATAAACTCGCCATTTATCTTATTATAATATACCATTTATATACAATCTAATCCCCTTAAATGATTTTTTCTAGCATAAATCTAACTAATTTACTTAGCCTTTTTTCTACCTTTTTTCTTATTCTTTCTCAGTTTCTCATAATCTTGTCGTGATTTCAGCCCTTTCCAATGAGCAGCAATATACGCACTTGCTAGTTCTTTTTGTTGCTGCAGACTATCATAATTTTTAAGTTTTATCGCTTCTCTTTTGTTTTCCTCTTCAATACGAGCTTTTTCCATCCTTAACTGCCTTATGTTTTCCTCCAACATTTCTAAAGCTTCTTTGTTTTCATTATACCCTTTCATTTCTCTTTCTAACTGTTGAGCATTTTCTATCATTTCTTTATCATACTCTTTTATCGTTGTTTCAATTTTATTACTTTGTAGTTTTAGCTTGCTTTTTATCCACTCTTCTTCTTGTTTCTTGTTTTCCACTATAAGATTTTTTAAATCTATAGCAAGTTTTTCTTTAGTTGCACTATATTCTTTTTCTTTAGCTTCATATTCTTTTTTCAGTTTATTCATTTTAGTTTCTTTCTTTTTCAGCATATCACGTATCGCATCATTGGTTTCACGTTCGTTTTTCTCAAGTTCAATATTCAGTTTATGTTTTTCTTTATTCCTGTTTTCTCTACCTTCTTCTCTTTGTCTTCTAAGGTTAATAAGTCGTTCATTATTATCAGCTTCTTCAGCTTTAGACTTTTTAAGTTTCTGTTCGATTTCTTCTAATTCGCGTTCTCTGCTTAATTCTTCTTCGACTGGGGTGATAAGTTTAGTTAAATAAAGTTTCCTCAAATCTTTTGAAACATCAACAAAGGCAGAAACCCCAGGGCTATCGTTATTAATAGACTGACTTAGAAACCTAAAAGAATCCTTATCTGTAGTAAGCCATCTAGTCAAATCAACAGTATTTTTTTCTAACAAATCAGCAACTTCAAAATCCTTATCACTAACATTGTCAGGTTTTTCTTCAAGGTCTACAACATGCCCATCAGTATTTGGGTTGAAATTATTAAACTCTCTTAACAAAGACAAATGCACCATAAGGCATTTGACAAGTCCTGGGTCGAGTATTGCTGAGAAGTCTTCTTGTCTAGTAGATATCTCAGTAAGATTCTCTTCAGTAAGCCATGCTAATACTTCTAATCTTTGGTTCAACTCTTCAAGTAATGACACTATGCGTTGACTGTCTACATGGGAAGGTCTTGTCATCAGTTATTCCCTTTTTATTTATATTATTAAAGTTATTTTTACTTTATAAGTTTTTGTATATAAGATTAGATTAGTATATAGAGTAATTATTCATACTGATTATATATAAATATGATTGCAAATAGAAACATGGATAGTCCATATGCCCCTATGCATGAAATTGAACCTGGATTATATCTTGGGGATATGGATGCTGCTAGAGATGAAGAATTATTAAGGGAATATACTATAACATATGTTTTAGGGATACTTGATAACTTTTTTTGTATGCCAAAATTTGAAGGGATTATGTATCATAGGATTCAAATGGCTGATTCTTTTCAGAGTAATATTGAAGATCATTTGTCAGAAGCTTTAGGGTTTATTGAACAAGCTAGGAAAGAAGGACATAATGTTTTGGTTCATTGTGCTGCGGGGATTTCAAGGAGTGCGAGTTTTGTTATTGCTTATATGATGGTTAAATATAATATGCAATATGATAATGCGAGAGATTTTGTTAGGGGAAAGAGAGATTGTATTATGCCTAATTTAGGGTTTAGAAGACAGTTGGAAGATTTAAAAATACAGGAGTATAAGAAATTTTTAAATTAATGAACGGATTTAAGAAGTATGGGTTTTAAGGATGAATAAGGTTTTTTATAGGATTTTGATAGTTTATATTTGAATAAGTTATGCTTTTTAAAGTATTTTAGCAAATTAATATATAAGTTTGCTTTAATGGAATTTTGGATTTTGGATTTAAGGATATGGGAATGTGTGCTTTAGATGCTATTGTTGGATTATAGCTTTTTAGTTTGAAACTGATGATAGATTTTAGAAATAAAGATAAATAAAGAGATTAATTAGGATTATATTAGAATAAGAATGGATTATTTTTTTGTACGTAATTAGATGACTATGTTAGTTTATGCATACTATATTATCAATGAGTATAGATAGATTTAATTATAAGAATAAGAATAAGAGTTAGAAATTTATCTGTATTTAGAATATTAAGTCTAAAATAATAATAGAGAGATTTTCAAGACCAGCACCTAAATAGAAATATTATGCTGTTGGAATCAACTTTGAATTTTACTTGCTTTTATATTTGATGCAAAGCTTATAGACTAAAAGGCCTTCTATAGAAGCTTTTGGAAAGTTTTTATAAATAAAAAGACAAAGAAAAGCCAAATGCCAAAAGGCCCCTGATATTGTAAATTGAAATGGTGATGAGTTAAACATAAGTCTTTTGTAATGATTTTTATAATGGATGATATTTGAGGATGATTAAAAACAAAGTACCAATCTTGTTTGCCGCATTACCAAAATAAGATGATAAGTTGCAATTAGCATAATTATCATTATCCCTATCATATGATAATAAGCATAAAATTCATCAAAGATATAAATGCATAAAAATATTTTAATTTAAAATCCCTTGAGAATCTTATTATAATTTATACAAGAATCTAAGTTAAAATATAGAACATTATAAAAAAAAAATGGAACTATATGTCAAGCCTATTAATAGGATGCAATTTACCATACTAGCAGAAAATAGTGAAACCATTGAAAATATAAAGCATAAAATTTACGAGCATTTAAATCTTCCAATTGACGAACAAAAACTTATTTACAAAAATAAGCTCTTAGAAAATACAATGAGAGTTGGTGATTATAATCTAATCCAAGAATCTACCTTGTATTTAATCCCTATATTGATAGGTGGAAATGGAGGCAATTGTAGTTTTGGCCACTCGTTTGAATTCAATGCATTAAATCAAGAGGAAAAAAAAGAAGGTCTTCCTTCAAAGAAAGCTCCAAGATGGCGAAGATATTCAGCTGGAATAAACTTTGAAGGTAAGTGCATGAATACTTTATGTGAAGCATATCAACATAGAGTTCTTGTTAAAGAGAAATTTGGAACTTTTATAATTCATTTAAAAATTAAGGAGCTTCCATGCCCATTATGCAAAATCAATATTGTTGATGCAGACAATGTTATGTTTAATTATTGCAAATGGAAAATATATGGCGCAACAGCAGATAGTGGCAAAATAATAAAATATCAAGATTCATCTAATGATTTTTACAAATGGGTTAGTTTCAATGGCAATTCTAAGACTATTTGGCAATTTCTAAAGATTGAAGTTACTAAAATATAGGTTAAGAATAAATGAAGCAAAATTTAATTGTTATTATTTTCATTTTTATAAGAAGTTTAGATTAGTATATTATTAATAGTTTTATAATGATACATATGCTAATTTACGTGAAAAGATGATTTAAAGTGTAAAAAGGTATTGCTTTTGGGTAGATGATTTAAAGTGTAAAAGATGGATTGTTTTGGGTAATTGATTAATGATATCAAATATAATAATTTATTCTTATATAAACCCAATCCTTCACAACCACTTTTCACACTAAATTTTACCAACAGTCTCTACAAAAATCACACCTACAACTAACACCCACATTTAGATTTAAAAAAAATTATAATATCAAAACCAAAAATTCTTAACCTTAACCCCAACCCAATCTTTTATCCACAATTAAAACCCAAGCTACTTACTTAAAAATACTCTACAACCCAAGTCATCAAATCAACAACAAAATCCTAAAAAACACTTTTCTAAGTCAAACATTTTCTAAATTTATGACTAAAGTATCTCCAAACATCCCATATAAAAAGCAAACCCCAAATCCTTCTACCAAATTATTACTCATAATATCTTCATAGCAACACATAAAATCTAATTTTTCCCTAAAATCCTCATCAAACCCACATCTAATTTTTTCAGCCCTAAATGATTCATGTCAAAGTCTCTCATCAAAATTAATGGCTGTTTATTAAATACACGCAAAATGTATAGTAATGAACTCTGCAAAAAACTAAATGAAATGAGTCATAAACGAAGATCAATACCAGAAAGCCAAAGGTATAGTGTGCATTTTGACTACCACGATTTAGTATCACGGCTTCTAAAACTCAAAAAAAAACTAGACCCAGAGCCGAAGCCAAAGCCATTCGCTCTAAGCATAAATCTCAAAAGCCCAAGTTGTACAGGAAAAACTCTTTCAAAACTCACAGGGAAAAGCAAGTCAAAAAAATCCCTTGATGGAATTTACTCAACTAAAGTTAAAAAACTAGACAGCGAAAAAGCTTTACCTGACTTAAGGTCGCCACTTTCAAAGGTTAGTCCAAAAAATCTTATCCCAGTGAGATCTGAAAAAGTACTTAAAATATCCAAAGCTAGTTATGACTTCAAACTATTTCCAAGATTAAAAAAGAAGAGTATTCACAATTAATGTGAAGGGACTATATAGATTAATATATATATTATAAATACTAAGCATATGTTTAAAACTTATAATTTATTTAGTATCAAAAGTAAATTATATAATCTATTTACCTATAAAAGCTTTAAAAAACATATACTAAAACTAATTATAATGAAGAATAAATGCAATGAAGCTGACATCTCCCATACAAAATCCTGTAGAAGATGTCAGCAAACTCATCTACGGATAAATCTTATCAGTTATTTCCCTTTAGATCTTTCTATTAAACAAAATCTTACCAACAAAAACAGTTGCTTAGCTTCATCTTTAGAAATATTCTATTTGATGAAGCATTTCCGAGTTAAACTACTAAAAAACTCCACCCACTCATCAGATTTTTTTTCATCCCTTCAGAACCTATACGTATCTTTACATAAAAATTACTCCTCATCCGAAAGTATTGTTGGAAATTTAGTATATCTTTTAAACAATGACTACGATTATGTTGTTATCGAAGATATTTTTGATGCTATGTCTGTAATTTTAAACCATATCCACAACTCTATTCGTCAATGTACTCCTTTATGCCCAGTACATGAAGCTTTTATATGTGATTTACAAGCAAAACTCACATGTTCATGTGGTTTGGAATTATCATATACAACAAGTTATACTAATTATTATCATCAAATCTATTTAGCGAATTCTACTAAATGCTTAAATCAATTCAAAGATCAATCAAGTAGGTATAAATGTTGGAAATGTAAAACCTGGTGTAATAAAGAAACTAGAGCTTTAAAAGCTTGTAATTATATAATCTTCAAACTTATACCTGAAATGTCAGAAGCTCCAAATCCTGAAGAACTTATTTCTGAAAGGTTTAATTTATCTGAGCTTTTTATAACAAGAGATCAATGCGAGTATCGTTTGCTGTTGATACTTTATAAAAAAAAACTAGCTTTTTATTATATGATTATAGATGACTGTAAATTTTACTCATTTCGTGGGGAGTTTTTTGATAGATCACAAGCTTTTAAGTATCTTAGTGATAAGAGTATAACAATTGTTGGTCTGGTGTATGAGAAATATGAAGACGATTAAAAATTTATATTTATATGATTTATAATAAAAGTAAATGGAACCTCAGCGTGTTAGAACCCCACCAATATTAGACTGGGCAGTGATCTCAGTTTCAGGTTCATCAGACGAAGAGGTTGATCTTAATCTACCATTTGAAACCTTAGAGTCAGCTATATTAAAAACTCAAAAGCTCATATGTAGCGAATGGGCAAATAAACCAAGTTCCTGTATAGAAATTCATCAAGGAGCTTTAGAATCGTCAGACCCATTCAAAAATGAAAGGCCACCAAGAAGCTCACTTGAAACCATATGCCAAGAAATCGCAAAAGACATAAAAAATATATCCAAAGAGTCTGAAATACAAGAAGACTATATTGAGCAATTCCGCAAATTTGAAGCTATCAACAACAAGATTGAAAGCTAAAATATTTAACTTTTTGTAAGGACTTATGTTTTTAATATTTAACTATATATGATTATTGTAATTGTAAAGGAGTCCTTGGGATTTTATCTCTTGAGCCAAATAATTTTGAATAATCGTTTGTGATATTTGCTGGGACTACTTTACTGTTTGATACTTTTTTTTCTGGATCAATACGTCGGGCGCTAAGAGGTTTAGGGTTTTTACTTTCTTCTAAATCTTTACGACTTGATGTTGTGATAGGGATTTTGTTTTTGTCATAACGTTCTTTTAGAAGATTTTCACCAGTGAGGATATTAGGATTATCTATGATATCGTCCATATCTTCGTCTTCAGGGATTTCTTCATCTTCACTACCACTTTCGATGGGTTCATCGATTTCTTCTTCGGCTTCATCATCAGTAGGAGCATCGTTTTCTTCTTGTTTTAATTGTTCTAATATGAAATTTATCTGTCTTTTGATGTTTTCTTCAGACTTGTTTCTTAGGACTTTGAGTTTTTTTTCCATCCCAGCCTTGTTTGCCGCATCTTTTATAGCTTTTCTTGTAAGTATTGAATATAAAGTCCCGTTTATATATGTCCTAACTTGATTGTTTTCATGGCCAATAAATTTACTTAGCATAGAAATCACATCATTTGCATGTTTTGAAAGTTTATCTTTACCTAAAGTTCTTAAAGATAAATTCATAAGTAATGCAGTCGCATATTCTAATGTATAATCCGCGATATTATTGATATCATTTTTAAGGATCTTCATTAGCCAGTCTAAAATATCGAGTTTAATCATTTCTAATTGTGCAGTGCGTTTTAATGATAATTTTTGTAATACCCCTAAAGTATTTTGTCTAAGAAGATTATCTTGTTTTTCTGAATAAAGTATGCTTATAAGTAAATTCACAAGGTTTCCTTTTTGAAGAAGATACACCCTACCTGATTTTTCTGAAGAGATAACATTAAGAAAACGTATTGTATATTCTTTAACTCTTCTAGTTGAAGATAAAAGGTTGTCTAATAATGAATCATGAGGTTTTTGAGTACAAAGGATATTAAAACGAATAAAAAACTCAAGGTTTTCCTTATGTATCGACCTAGGTGTTCTTGTAAGTCTCCATCTTAAGGCTTGAAGTAATGCACAGATTTGTATATCATCCTGTAAAGATCTCATGTCCTTTATAATACTAGTAAAATTCAATACTACTGGTTTCCCATCATAAACTTCTACAGGTTGATTTACTATAAGAGTTTTATCATATTTGCATAACATAGTATAAGCTTGCATAAACATTTGTTCTGAAACCGGTTTATCCATTCTAGTTTGTTCGAGCATTTTAAACAAATCTTTAGCGACACTAATAATCTCACTTGTATATTCTTCATATCTATGTTCAAGTTTGGTAAATTTCTGTTGCAATTCTAAATTCTCGCTATTCATCTGAGCAAGTTGACTTTCTAAAGCTCTTATTTGTGTCATAAGTTGCTTATCCCCATTAGGTCCTTGAGGTTTTTCTGAGTCTATGAATTTTTCAAACATTTTCTGAAGTAATGGGGTTTCTGAAACTTGGTCCTTGCCAACTGCTAAACGGATTTTCTCTTTGAGTTTATTGAGCCATTTTATACTAAAAATACTTTTAAATGCTGGATGTTCACTTGGGTTAGGGATATAAGGTAAGGCAAAATAAGCTAAAACTTCATCGGATTTGCTGAAAGATGAACCTTCAGCATCGAGGTATAGTTTGAATTCTTCCATGTTTTTTTTGTATTTAGAATTTATGATATCCTTTGCCGCCTGTTTGATGTTTAATTGATGACATGGGTATATAGCAAAAAATACTCTTATGAAAAATTCAAGGTTTTGAATATCTTGTTGTTGGCTTGGGTTTGAGATTATAGGGTTCCAAAGGGTGAAGAATGATTTTGAATCACCTTTTTCTAAAGCTTCGTAGAGGAATGGTAAGGATAATGATTGATCTGGATTTTCTTTCTGAATAGAAGATACATTTAGAAGTTTTAGGGTTTCTTTGTAACCACAATGGTCAAGGTATTCTTTGATTGTTTCTAGTAAAGCTTCTTGAGATTTTTCTTGTAAAAAATTTGACATTTATTAGTAGATTTTTTTTTGAGGTTCGGTTTTGCTTTTGGTTCGGGTTTTGGGTAGATTTTTATAATAAAAGATTTTGGTGGGAATGAAGATATGGGTTTGGGTTTAGATTAGGAATTAAGCTTTAAGAATTAGGATTTGGATTTTATGACTTGAGAGTTTTTTTGATATAAAGACAAGGCTTATGATAAATTTGTGTTTTTTTAGGAAATGAATGATTGAAGTTTTAATAAAAATTAGATGATGATGTTAAATTTTTAATAAGAGAAGTGAACAATAAAATTAATCTAGAAATGTAAATTTGTAAAGACATTCAAAGTATCTTAAAATCCAAAAAAGGTCGAATTTTTTCCTTTAAATACCAATACTCATAAGCTTCCATTCAAAAAACCAAAAACTTATCGAGCTTATACAAAAATTAACCTAAACCTAATCTAAAAAGCCCATCCTAAAAAAACATCTTAACTATCATCCCATGCCAAAATCATCAACCTTACAACTTCAACCCACATCCTAAAATCCTCTTTAAACCCCAAACACCCTAACCCAATCTTTCTTCAAATAAAATCATCTTCTCATCTAAAGCCATTACCTATCAAAAGCATATTTTCATATAAAATTAATGTTGTTCCGCAGGTTCGCCAAATTCACTCTTCCCAAACTCCCTTTCACTGACAACTCCTTAGAACCCATTTACGACAAAAAAACCATTTCCTTCCACTGGGGAAAGCATCATCAAACCTATGTTGATAAACTCAACCAAGCTGTAGGAGAAAATGATTACACTCTACTTGATATCATCCAAAATCAATCCCAAAACTCCCTTCCTCTACGTAATCATGGTGGAGGACATTACAACCATTGTCTTTTCTGGCTTTGTTTAGGTTCTAATTCATCAGAACAACCATCAGGTAAACTCTTGGCTCATATTCAAAAACAATGGGGAGACTTTTCTAAGTTTAAAAATGAATTCAATCAAGCTGCTATTAATACTTTTGGATCAGGATGGGCTTGGCTTAGTGTAAATCCTGAAGGGAAATTAGTTATTAGTAGTTCTCAGAATCAAGATAATCCTTTGATGAAAGGAATTTTTAAAGCAAATGCTGTGCCGTTTTTTACTATTGATGTATGGGAGCATGCTTATTATTTGCAGTATCAAAATAAGAGACCAGAGTTTGTTGATAAGTTCTGGAAGGTTGTCAATTGGAAGCAAGTTGAAGATATGTATGAAAAATATGCATTACAACAAAGACCTGTTCCTGTAGACAAGATTTTAGGTTAGGTAATTATTAGCCCATTTACAATTATTAAATGAATAAGTATCAGGATATTTTGTATAGACACCATTCAACAAGATCACATCCTACACTTCCTAATATCAACCTAAGCTCTTCCACAGTTGCTAATACTCCAAGGGATTACGACAGCCCTAATGTAAGATTTTTATCTCCTACAAACAATTTTCTCATGAATTCTAATAGGGTAGATGATACTTGTCATATAACTATAGAATCTATATTGAAAACAAAATCAAACTCAATTAGTTACTTGCCAAAATCGAAAAACATAAGTGAATTCTCAATTAAACAAAATGAAATCATAACTTCTTTTCTGACATCTAGAGAAAACGAACATAAAACTGGTAGTTTTTTCCCTGATATTTATTCGAGAAATATTTTGCCTACAGAAAGAGAGTTTTCTAAGCTTATTGATAATTTAAATGAAGTTGTTGTATCGAAAAACATGAAATTACATACAATACTTCAAGAGAATGAACCTGTTGATGTTATGTTAAGTGAAGGGAAAGCTAAGTTTTTTAAGATTTTTATGAAACACCATAAAGTTCCTTTATCAATTAAAATAAAAAGAACTAAGGGGAAATTGTATGCCTATACTTCGACAACAGCACAGGAGCCTGGACCTACTAATTATGAAAAATATTATATTTCGGATTATATTGAAATTAGAGATTCTGCAACTGTTTTCAAGTATGATGTTTTATATTTAGGCATAAAATCATTTGAAGAAAGCAAATTCCGAATTGTGACAAGCTTTGGACGACAAATCAACAGCCTTGAAGAGCTCAAAAGGCTCAAACGCCAATCAATACAAGCCAGCATCCAAGAATCCCTTGAAATCAACGAAGAAGAGCAACCAATAAAATCATCCATTAAAAATGAGCCGAAAATCACAAAAAACTTCATCGCTGAAAACAAAAACCTATCAACCGAAACATCAGATAAAGCCAGTTCTCTAACAATCCGT
Source organism: Stentor coeruleus (assembly GCA_001970955.1). Classification (NCBI taxonomy): domain Eukaryota; phylum Ciliophora; class Heterotrichea; order Heterotrichida; family Stentoridae; genus Stentor; species Stentor coeruleus. The sequence goes on from MPUH01001133.1 coordinate 12,178, forward strand.
GCCGCAGACTGGAAAGCCCGTCACGATCAAATCCTATCTAAAAAAAAGCAACTAATAGAAATGAAAAGGTCGAAAGCTTTAGATTCAATAAACAAACATACAATAAAAAAACAACAAGAATTCTTAAAAGCTAAAGAAGAAATCACAAAATCCGAAAAAGTAAAACTCTATTCATTTTGGCTAAAAATTATGTCACTTATCTCATGTTCTGAAATAATTCATAATATCATAAATAAGACAAAAATCTCACGTTTACGTAGAATATCAATGAATATAAAAGCAAAACATATCCAATCAACATATAAACGATATACTAATAATATAAAACATACAGAATCAGCTATATTAAGAGCAAGGAATTTATTATTAATATATAGAGGGAATACAAAAAATATAGAAAATCGTTTTGGATATGGAAAAGCTATTGTTTTAACTATAAAACAAGCATCACATTTCCAGATTGTATATCGGAAGTTTTCACAATATTACAAAAGTGTGATTTTGATACAGAGAAACACGAAGAAATTTTTAGGTGTTAAAGATAAACGTATTAAAGAGCTTTTGAAAATATGGATTTCTATTGGTGAGTCTATGATTTATAGAAAAGGAAATAAGAAAGATGATAGAAAAAGAAATAGTGTGAAATTCGTCACTTTACCTGCTCATGCTAGAGATGATGCGATTAATGGTTATTATAGAAAATGTGTGCTGAGATATAGGGAAATGATTAGAAACTATTATTTGACTTTAAAGAATGTTAGTGATAACAAGAAAATCCATAATGCTGTTAATCAGATATGCAGTACCTCACCTCCGTTGTTTGAGTATCTGCCGAGTAATAAGGAAATGGAGCAACTCATTGAGTCTACGATAAAATCTAGGGCATAAGTAGTTTAAATCTATCTTTTTGGTTGGATTTTAATATCATTAAAAGCTATTCTCTAATATTCCTAAATAATCACTATAAAATTTAATCAATCTCCATATTAAACCTATAAAATCCACACATCCTCAAATCGAAATTTCCAAGAACTCCTTAAAATAAGCTTATTACCTAAATATCCTTAAATCCAAGAGTTGAATAAACTTCTTTCTTCAACGAAATTATCCCTCTAATCTCAGCCAGATCACTTTCAAGCTGGGCAATATCTTTATTCCTTTTCTCCAATTCTAAATAAGTATTGTTATAAACTCTCCCAAGTTCAGGTTTTAAAAGTAGTGAATCTCTCATAGACTGCAATATTGCATTAATCAAAGGATGAAGATTTGGTTCTTTAAACATACCCAAAATATCTCTAGTATCCATAGCATAATTTCCTAATTGCGATTTATTCATCATCCACTTCATAACTTTAACAAAAGTTTTCAATCCTGCCAAATTATTCTTTTGTATCTGTAATCTTGAAGCTTGTAAAGCATAACTATCATATTTGCTTATAAGTAATTTCTTGTAATTAGCATATTCTTTTGCTAAACGATCAGCTTCATTTTGTGCTTTAAGAACCCCATCTGTATTTTCATCTTTTTTTGGTGATGAGGATCCTGATCGATTACCAGTGATTTTTTGTATTTTTTGGGTTAGGGTTTCTAAGTATTCTTGCTTTGACAATAGGTCTTCTTGGACTTTTTTAAGTTTACCTTGAATTGCCCCACCTGATATTACTAGATATTCGTTTTCTGGGATATTGACCACTGGAGTTTCTGGAACATTTGGAGCTTTTCTTACTTCTTTTGCTAAGCCGATTGTTGTTCTTAATGGTGGGTTTTCTTTCATCCATGGATGTTCTAAGATTTCCTCAACACCAATTCTTTCTTCTGCTGTGGTTTTTAGGAGTTTTCTAACTAAGTCTTTAGCATTTAGTGAGAAGTTTTTAGGGAAACCGATTTTGCAGTCTTTGATTTTTTTAAACAGTTCTGATTGGTTTTTCGATCGAAACGGAGCCTCGCCGACCAGGAGTTCAAAAAGAAGAACCCCCAGATTCCACATATCAAGTTTTAGTCCATGACCAATACGATCTATCATTTCAGGGGCTAAATACTCTAATGTACCACAATAAGTACATCTATCTGAATCATAAACACTAGACCAGCCGAAATCTCCCAGTTTACTACGACTTTGACTATCTAAGAAAATATTTTCAGGCTTTATATCCCTATGGATAATAGGAGGATCTTGAGTATGTAAATACTGAACAGCTAAGGCAACTTCACGTAAATATTGAGCTGCAGTCCTTTCATCGAAATTCTTGAACTTACATAGTTTCTGGAATAGATTCCCACCTTCAGCAAGCTCCATGATCATATACACATTATTTTCATCTTCAAAGTGATTGTGGAGTTTGATGATGTTTGGATGGTCAATCGAATACATAATCCGAACTTCTTTTTTCAACTGTTCAACCATGTTCCTTTCCAATATTTTTGCCTTGGAAATTACTTTGATTGCATATAAGCTTCCTGTTGCTATATGCCTTACTTTGAATACTTGACCAAAAGCTCCTTCACCAATTGCTTTTCTTGATAGACTTTGGAAATCCCCAACGTTGCATTCACGTTCTGAATTACTTGCCACGCTGGGGGATAGAAACAGAAGTCTTCTTTTGACTTTATTTACTTCCATCTTTAGTATTTTTAATAATTATTTTTGATTGGGTTTTTCTTAGTTTTGTAGTTCATTTTTATATTTGGGATATGAGAGTTGCGATTAAATTAAACTATGAAAGGTATGTTTTTTTGTGTGTTCAAAATGATTTTTAAGGAGATGGTTTTTACTTGATATAAAGATAATTTATTTTTATTTTTTAAGTTTGTGAGGGTTTTATTTAGTTTTATGGTATTCAATTGATTAACTATTAGTATTCACAGAATTTTGGAATTAATTAATAAAACTGAGAAGATCTGAAACTGATAACTCGTTATCAGAGATTTTATATTTATCTTTAGTCTTCTGAAGTACTGAGGCTACTCTGTTTTTCTCAACATTAAAAGATCCCATCATATGAACATAAGATATTATAGCTGATATAATCACCGATTTTTTTTTCAAATCATGATTCTGTTTATCATATTCATCTCCAAATTCATTAAGTGAATCCAAAGCGCTCTCAACAGCATTTTCTACCATATACTCCCAATAATCAGTTTTTTTCCATAACTGGTGATCAACAATCAAAGTCTGAAGGTATGTTTTTTCTTGTGTCGTTCCTGTATTTTGCAATTCTTTAACCATAAAAAATGTTTGTGAAAGAATTATACACTGTTTAGCCATCCCTAAATGCTCAATATTATATAAGCAATTTAAAGCCATATTAAAAAGTTCCCCAAGGTCTTTAAAAGTATTAGCATGTATTCTAAACTCTCCATTTTTTCTTTTTTCATTAAGTAAAGTGATAAGTTTTTTTTTCCCATTTTCTTTAACTAAGCATTCATGGAAATACTCTTTATCTTTATTTGTTAGAATTACACCAGACCAGCAATTGTTTATAATATTTAAAAGTCGTTCATCTGGTTTGATATTGCTAAGATCTATACTATTTCTATTAAGACTTTGTGCATAGCTTATAAAACTCTGTTCATCAATTTTATTCCCAGTATAAGTTGAATCAATAAATATTTTCTGTTCAGTATCTGGGTTAAAAATATCCAAAGCTATAGGTAGATTATCTAAATGCATTTTCATTGAATAAATATTCCCAGCTTCTCCTGCTATAAGAACTTGCATGACCTGGCGTAAAGTTTGCATTTTTTCAAGATTTTGGTCTTGGTACACCTGAAGCACTCGCTTCATGTTTTCTTGGAAAATCATGTTGAAAGAATTCAAATGGCTTATTGCAACCATATAAGATTTATGGCTATTATCTTCTTGTTGAGCAGCTTTTGAGTTAAACTTTCCTGTAGTTAATTCATTTTCTTTACAAGTCTTCCAATATTTACCTCGGCATTTTAAATGCTTTTTTACGAGCTTTTCACGTTCGAGGACCATTTTTTTCCCAAGATGTTTGAATTCTTGATTATATGAATCATGAGATATGAGAAGCTTTTTAAGTTTTGTATAAATATCATCAATAAAGTAGTTTGATTGGTTTATTAAATGCTCAGAGCTTTCAATATAAAATGTTTTAAGGCCTTGGAAAATAGGAGCCATAGTGCCGAAGACCCTTTCAAATAAAGGGAGTCTGCCTAATTTTTCAAGCCCCTTACCATAATTCCTATCGAGTTCAGCTTTATCTTTGATAAAATTGGAAAAATCTTCAAGTATTCCCTTGTTTTCAGTCCAAAAGTATCGGACATCAGCAAATCTGTCCCAAAGACCTAAATAATTCATTTTATATATTGTATCATCATAATCCTAATAAAACTCAATAAAGTTTACCCTATAATTGTTCTATGTGTTCCCAATAATATTTAACTACATCAGTAATCTTTATAAACATAAAAACCTTGATTAAAAGTTTCCTACAAGATGTATTGACATAATAAAAAACTTGAATTTCCTCTGATTTACCCTAGTAAAAAAATATATCTAATACAGTATCCAATTTGACTTCACTAGGATAAAAAAAATTTGAACCGACTTATCAGATTTCATTAATATATATTTTGTTAATTATATCTTCCTTCATAATCTAATAATATCTTTCACTTAACCCTGAATATAATCTAAACTATTTTCTAATATAAAAATCTAAATAATATAAACTTTCTTCCTAATAATATTAAGCTAATCCTAATCAAGTTATTATTTTTTTAAAATCTTAACTAATGGGGCAAATAATATCTGCTTCTTTTCAATTGTAAGAGTATTCCAGTACATAGGTGTTAGAGGGAAAATATTATAATTAAGCGAAGTCTTTAATTGACCCATAATCAAATGATGAATAGCATCTATCCCAGTTTCATTACCTTTTTCATTATAAAAACAATCGGTCTCAGAAAACAAAAGAAGCCCAAGCTTTATCGAATTAAACGCCATATCAATTCTCCAGCCAGTTTTACTATCAACTAAATTTTCTGTATAATTAGTCACAATAGATTTTAATCTAATTTTTTCATCAATAAAATTCAAGATTTCTTGTTTTAAATGCTTTATAGTTAAATCCCTATCCTTTTGTTTTTGCCACATTTTTACTGCTAAAACACAATCATCAGTTGCAGGAATGTCGTATTTATTATGAATAGCTTTGATTTTTAGATACCTCATAAGATCAGCAGTTGGGAGTTCAGGATTTAAACTAACTTCAGGTGAATCTTCACGTAAATTCATATTATTCGATACAACAATTCTTGGTTCAAATTGTGTTGTATATTTGAAACTTTTATAATATTTTAGTGAGTTTTTAATACTGACCATTTGTTGTTCTGTTGGCTTATTTTGAAGAAGTTCTTCTTTAAATTTATCTTCAAGATTTATTGGTAATTTTATATTAGAATCAGTTGCATAATATATGAAAAAGAAATTGATTAAGTCATCTAAAGATAAAAAATGCCAACTTTGATATTTATCGATTAGATTAAAAACTGTATCAAACAAACCTTTTTGATTTCCTGAAAAAGATAATATTTTAAGTATACAAGAAATCATATTAATAAGGTCTTGTTCTTTTTGTATTGACTCAGCTAAATTAAGGTATCTATTAATTGTTGATGGTATAAACATTTTGTGTTTTGAAAGGACTTCGAGATATTCCAGATTTTTATATGTGCATTCAATATTTTGTTGCATCATGCCAATTTTTTTACGTGTTTCAGCATTTGCATCCATAATAAGCATTTCGTTTATAGTAAAATCTAATGTTTTATTGAGTTTTGATTGCAGTTCTGGGTTCACCTGTTCCCAGTTATTTTTAAGAAAGGAAAAAATTTTAGCAAGGTCGTGATTTTGTGGAGTGTCGTTGCTTGGTTTTTCAATAAAAGCATCGAAATTTTCAAGGATAAAAGAAGAAAATGCATGATAGTTTATGTCTTGTACATTGTTGATAACTAGTTTTACAAAATCTTTAACTAATTTTTGGCTGATTTTTGGCTGCCAACGGGGAATAAAATTTAAATTTGCACTGGTTTTAAGGATTAGATTTGAGTCTTGAATATTGTGTATCATAATCATAATCATTGTTTTGATTAAAGGCTCACCGAAAAGAGATTTAGCTTCAAGGTTTGAAATTGTATTTTCAATATTTTCTGGAGTCCAGTTTAAGGTTTGGTATATGGCAAGATAAAAATTTCCTAGTTTAATATCTTGTTTTTCAAGGGTTTCTGGGATTTTGTTTATGGTTGATATCATATAATATAAAGCTTCCATGTTTTCTGGGTCTAGTTTTTTTAAAGATTTAATTCCCGAGTTTATTATTGGAAGAAGGTCTGCAGAATTGAAACAGTCTCGATACTTCCATAAGGCCATTGAATATGATAATAGGTTATTTGAAGTGATTTCTGTAGAGAAAAGAGATAATTCTGGGTTTTCAGAGCAAGCAAAAGAGTTATAAAAGCTAAACACCACCGGACTATTAGGCTTATGATACTTGAGTATATTATGAATCTTATTGACAAGATACACCTTCTCCTTAAACCCTAACACCCTAAAAGAGCTGAACTGATAATTATATATCGGCAACTCCTCCGAAGCCAATAAAAGTCCTTTCTGTATATCTTCCAACAAGTCGATTTTCGGTACAAAAATCTTATCACTATTCTCAAACCCAGACAAGTCTATAAGTAGCTTAGAAAACAGATCTTCTTTAATCATATGCGGCAAATAAATAACACAAAGTTTCAAAAGCGAATCTAAATTCAAATTATTCTCATGAATCAAGCATTTCGACAATAAATTTATCCTATTTATAACCTGTGAAAATGAATCATTTTTATGTAAAGCATACAAAGTATCTACATAAAGAGCTAATCCATTAGTATCAAGTAAATTATGTGATGCAAGCCTAAATATCCTTTACACTTCAATAATATTATTCCCAATATCTTCAGAAAGTACACCTTTTTCAGATAAAATCTTAGCTAATCGATTTAATGTTATAGGTGGAGATTTTTTTAAAAACTCTTTAGGTAATAAATCAATATAATATATCACATTAAATGGGATTTCAGCACCTGAATTATATAATCCAAACAATAAACCTAATAGTTTTTCAGAAGACATATCAGGTAAAACATCATAAACTCTTATTAAAGTATTCTCTATAAACTGTTTATGTGTTTTATTACATCCAACTGGAAGATTTTCTAGGATATAAAACAAGTCTAATGGATTGATATCTTCAAGATTCCCTGCCCGATCAAGCATTTTGTTTTTTAAAGCTAATATTGTGGGTGTAGGATCTTTAAGCATAAGATTTGCTATGGTTAAAAGCCTAGCAATTTCTAAAGAACTAGTTTTATCAGAAATTTTAAGTGCCTGAACAAAAACTTTTTCAATGTTTTCTGATGAGAATTTTTCAAGTTCAGCATTGATGCGTTTTTTGAAAAAATCTTGAAGGGTGTGCATGGAACTGATGAATGAAATTAATTGAGGGAATGATGCTTGTTCGATATTATTAAGAATATGATTCCATATTGGGGCCATACAAGTAGGTTCTGTGTTTAAAAGTATGTTTATATCTAGCTGAGATATTTGATAAGGGTCTTTAAGATTATTCAATACTTGGAATATGTCTGATAAAGGGATTTGTTCTAGGCCAGAGTTACTTTTAAGGATGATATACCGAAGATCTATGGCGCCATGACCACGTTCATCAATTAACAATGAAGATAAAAAGTCTAAAAGTTGCTTTTTCGTACAATTAGATGGTATTAGAAAGTCTTGATTACGTTTTAAGATTTCTTTTAGAAGGAAAGAACTTGATAAGTTGTTTAGTGAGGATTTACCTAAGTCCTCATTTCTTATTTTCATGTTCGATAATATTTGTATATAGTCATTGTCTTTTAAACGTGATATAAGCTCTTCTCTTGTTCCTATTCTTTTTAATCCTCTTTGAGCTAATTCTTCTTTTAGTTTTAATAATGAGAGCTTGCTCCAGTTATCAGCTGTGCATAGTTTCCTTAGCATTAAAACTACTTATACAACATTTTTTGATCAAAGTTTTAATAAGAAATTTATATGCTTTTTTATAATAAGGTGTGATAGTTTATGAGATTTTATGTAAAGAGAGAATAAAGGTTAAGTTTTTTAAGGCAGAATGCTTAAATGTTGGATGATAAAGTTAAGAGATTGTGTATGGGGAGAGTTAAATTTAGGATTTGGGTGAGTTATAAGGTTTTGATATATAATTTTTTACTAGTATATTAGATTGTGTTAGGTTTATGTTGGATATTTAGGGTTTTAGATGAAGATATTATTTGTTATATGCTATATTTATAAATATAAACTGTATAAGATAATGATTTTTTATAGATTATAAGTCTATTGTTTAGAATACTATTAAACTGACTATCATGATCTTTATAATCTTTTCTTTATAGTTATTATCATAATATAAGTTTTTATTATTAATCTTAATATATCTAATATAAGTCAACTAGTTACTTAGCCTAAAAGTAATTCTAATAAGATTATAGAAGAGTTTGCAAAGATCAAAGGGACTAGATAGTAATTACTTCGTCCATATGTACGTGCTGCATACAACAAAAATGCTAGTTGCTTTTTCATAGGATTGCTATAGCCGTCTATGCCTTCTAAAGAGTCTAATTTGTCTGTTTAGCAATTACATTTCTTAAGGAAGTATCTTGGGTTTAGAATTGCTAAGGTATTGAATAAGAGAATGCAGGCCTCAAAAAGACAAAATAAGCTGAAAGCCATATTAACTAGATTATAATCAAATACTTTTTTGTGTATTTCATAGTAAAATTAGATTATTTTATGGGTTTTTTGATATGATTAGTTTGAAAAGTAAGGATTTTTTTATGGAATTATTATGATGAATAGTTTTTTTTAGGTAGGGTAGTCTTTTAGATATATTTTTTTTTGTAGTTTTTACAAAGGGAGGTAGTTATTGTATGTGTTTAAAAAGATTTTATTTTTTAGGGTTTATGTAAGATATGATTGAAGACTGGAGTAATTGTCTGGTAATGATGAGGCTTTGAATTTTTTAGACTTAGTTTAATGTTAGTTTTTTGATAAATGGACTGAGGGAATTAGTTGTAATTTTTGAAGTTGTGGTTTATTATAATTTTTTTTATTTTAGGCAAGGATAAATGCTTTTTTGTTGTTGATATTTTGTATTATAAGAAATTTATTTTTAAGCTTTTTTAACAATTGTATGAAAGCTTGGAAGATTTAGCAAATGGTTTCCTATCGAAACACATACATTAAACAACGTCTCAGAATTCTAGGTAAGGGAAAATAGTTAAAAGAGTATTAAAAACCTTTAAACTCTATATAAAACTCACAGCAACATAATCTTCTTTAACAAAAAACTTCCAATTTATAAATTATTATACATACCATTATCATAAATTCGTCATATTTTTCGCCTTAAACATAAATAAAAATTATCTTTACACCCTATCAATCTAAAAACCACAAATGCCCCAAAGCTTCTTCAGCTGAAATCCTCTTATCAGGGTCAATCTCAAGTATTTTCCTCATAAAATCCCTTAAGCTAACAGAAATTTCCAATCTGCAAAACTCATCAATCTGAAAAGGATTTTCTTTTATCCTTTTATAAACAGCTTCTTTTCCAATCTCATTATAAGGATTTTTACCTGAAATCAATACATATAATGATATCCCAGCACTCCATATATCTACTTTTTCATTATAATTCCCTATAAAAACTTCAGGTGCTGTATAAATTAAAGTTCCATAACACCCAATTGTTTTTTCATTTACGTTTAATTCTGAAGCACTTCCGAAATCAGCAATTTTTATTTCATTTTCTGTTGAAGAAACTAATAAAATGTTTTCTGGTTTTATGTCTCTATGGACGATATTATTGTCGTGTATGTAGGCTAAAGCTTGGAAGATTTGTTTGAATATTTCTTTTAGAGAAGATTCAGTAAAATTACCATACTTTCTTAGATGATTATATAAACTGTTACCTTTACAAAGCTCAGTAACGATATAATAGTTATGATAATCTTCAAAACATTCGTAAATATGCAAGATTTTAGGATGGGTTAGACTTTTAAGTAATGAGACTTCTTTTAATAAATTTGATAATAGTTGTATATGATTTAATGCCTTGGATTTAGATATTATTTTTAGAGCTCTATAAGTATTAGTAGATACATGCTTGCAAGCCATAACTTCAGAATATCCTCCTGCACCTAAAAATGATAAAACATTATAATCTAATATATGTGAATCATTATCTTCAAAAAAATTATCTTGTAAGCTTTTCAATCTTGATTCAATATTAGCATTCATTAAAGACGAGGTGACAAAAGTTTTTTTTTTTAAATTAGCACAGCCCATAATTATTACTGAAACACTGATTAGATTTAAGATTAGTAATAAGAAAATGGAAAGCATGACGTTTAAACAAAAAAACTTAGGAAAACATTCTAAAAATCACAACTCGTCCTACTTAAATCAGAATATTTAACTTATCTATCAGAATCTTATATGCAATACCTTTTTTTAGTTATCTGATAAGCATTTTAGTTGTAAATTTATTTAACTTATATATAAGAATTTTAGTAAAGAGAATATATAATAAATAAATAAGTTGATGATTAGATAATTGTTTTATGTGCGTAAAAAGTTTAAGGATATAAGTATTTAAGATCTCAGCTTTAATGCTGATTTTTATTATTTTAGAAAATTAATCAAAATAAAAAAATTAGGAAATCGAACAAGGTGCTTTTGTATATTTTTTTTGTATGGTGATAGACTTGTGATGAATTCAGATATGATTTGCAAAGTAATTTTTTTGATAGGATGATTTTGTTAAGGTAAAATCTAATATTTTACAAGAGAATTTTATATAATCAGAGCTTACAGGTCATACTTCTAATATAAAAAGTATTGCAA
>MPUH01001134.1:0-23153 GCA_001970955.1 Stentor coeruleus
CTTCAGATAGTACTGTAAGAGTATGGAATCTGTTTGAGAAACGAAAAGAATCAGTGCTTCAAGGTCATACTTCTCCTGTCCAAAGTGTTTCAATAACAAGCGATAATAAATTAATTGTATCAGGATCTGATGATAAGACTGTAAGAGTGTGGAATCTACTTGAAAAAAGACAAGAAATAATATTTCAAGGTCACACAAAAGAAGTAAAAAGTATTGTAATAACAAGTGATAATAGATTTATAATATCAGGTTCTAATGATAATACTTTGAGAGTCTGGAACCTGCTTAAGAAACTACAAGAAGTAGTGTTTGAAGGCCATACTTCTAATGTAAATAGTGTTAAAATAACAAGAGATAATCAGTTTGTTGTATCAGAATCTGATGATAATACTATAAGAGTATGGAATTTACTAGAGAAACGACAAGAAACAGTACTTCGAGGTCATACAAATAATGTAAATAGTGTTACAATCATTAACAACAATCGATTTGTGGTGTCAGAATCCTCAGATAACACAATAAGAGTTTGGAATTTTCTTAATCAAAATATGGAAAGTATTGTTGTTGCACCTAATCATATATTTATTGAAGTTATTGCTAGTAAGCTTGGAAATAAAGTTTATCTTAGTACTGGATTTGGAATTTCTATTTTGAATCTTGATGAAAAAGTAATATCCCATGAATTATTTTTCAAAAAAAAATTAGAAGAGTTTTTTAATGATAACTATTGCTGCGAAGAAGACTTATTACCAAAAATCACTAATTAATAAAGTTATAATTAGGTTATATAGTGATATATTTATGTTCTTTAGTTTAAAATATGAATAATCAAATCGAAAGAACATATATTTTTATAAAGTCATAATATTTAATACTTTTACTATTCATTTGATATAGAGAAAACTACAGAAAATGTTGTAATGAAAAATTTTTAAAAACTTTAAAAGATAGAAATACTGATTATTTGTAATCAAAAATAATGAAGTGATACTTATTAAATTTTAGTTAGGAAAAATTAATACTTTATATAAAATTAATTTTTAACATAAAATACTCAATAGCGAAAGGGCTTCTGCTTATTGAAATGGAGAAAGTTAGAAGAAATTCACTTAACAACATATAAACCATTTTATTCATAAACTAACTAATTTAATTATTTATCCTACTTTTTGAATTTTCAATGGAAATAATATCCTCTACGATTTTATTAAACTTAATTCTTTCATCTTTATTTTTTTTCAAGCATTCCTCAATAATATTTTTCTCTTTTCCATTGATTTTACTAAATGTCAGTCCTTCAAACTCATTTAATATTTTTATCAGCACCTCTTTATCTGTAGCATAAAATGGAAACTTTTCTTCAAGAACACGATAAAATGTTATACCATAAGACCACACATCAGTCGAAAAATCAATATCTTGTTTTAACAGTTGTTCAAGAGATGCATACAATAGGGTGTAACCTTCTTGAAAATATTTTTTCTCACTAAAAGCAAGGCCGAAATCTATAATTTTAGGACAATGCATATCCCTTCCTGATAATAAAATATTTAAAGGCTTAATATCACAATGAATTATTTTATTTGTGTGTAACTTTTGAAGTGCAATTGCTACTTTTTTCATTATATTCAATTTGATATCAGGTTGCAAACTAGTAATATTCTTCTCCAGTGACCCTCCATCACAATATTCCATAACAAGACATAATTTGTTTTTAACTTCAAGAAGACCATAAGCTTTAATAATATATTGATCATTTACTTCATTTAATAAATTAAATTCGTGAACAATTCTCTTCCATGTATTTGTATTTTTCTTATTTTTTAGATATTTGATAGCAACATTATTTGAATGATAAGTATTTTTAACAACTTTTCCAAATCCTCCTCTGTATATTAATTCCATTTTATTTAAATCTTTTATCGCAAAGTCTTCGATTTTTAGTAAATTTTGAGGATATATATTATCGTATTCAGTATTAATAGCTGCTTTCATTTTATTACTGATGAATGTTTTATAATCTTCAATATTTTCAAATTTGGTTTTTCTGCTTTTATAGTAATTCAATGTCTTAGTGAATTTCAATGCAAATTTAAAAATACTTGTTTCGTTTTTTTCGTTAACTGAAATCATAATCCAATCAAGTGGGAAATTTTCAAATACTATATCAATATTCCATAAACTAACCATAAAGTTTAGGATTTTAATAAGCAAATCATTTTGAATGGTATATTTTTTTAATCTTACAATTATTGTATCAACAGGATTGTATTCGTATTCAAATGTTTCATCATTAAAACTATCACTATCACACATTTCCCAGATATTTTGATCATTTTTTAAAATACCAATAACCTCTTCATCATTTTTTAATAATTCTGGACTGTTTTTATTATAATATTTTTCAATATTATTTTCATCATAACTACTTTGATCAATGCTTGTACTGTCTGAAATCTTTTTTTTTTCTACTAAGTTATCTGAAGAATTTCTCCTTAACTCTTTTTTTTCTATCCAGTTATCTAAAGTATTTTTCACAAACCTACTCTCATAGTCTAAAATGTTTTCTGAGTCAATTGTTCTTGTGAATTCTAAAAATTTTCTGAAAGATTTAATGGAATCATCTATTTTTCTATGAAAAGATCCTAAAAGGTTCTCTGGAGAGTATCCTTCACGATTTAAATAGTTTGAGTAATAAATATACTTTCCTTCATTATCATATTTTATTGACCCATCATCTAATACCAAATTCAATTTGTGAATCATTTCAAGTAATTTTTGTAGTTGACTAGGGTTTTGATATTGTTTTTTAATGTTGGTGACACGGAATTTTATTGAGAGTTTGTAAAAGTGAATTCCTATCAAAAGTTCTTGGCATTCTTGAGGGATACTTGCACTATTTAAGTGATATGAGAAATGGATTGAATCTCTTTCAAGAGTAATGTTCCCAAAATTATTCCTGAGCAGTTGGATAAAGATTTGATCGATTAAAGACATATTATTATAGATGATTTTGTTTTATTCTGAATTATTTATCATTTTTCGTTGCATTCAATTTTTTTGTTTGTTTTGGAAGTACTAGTAAGCTATAAAAAGGACAAGTTATCTGAGTATTGTATGTTATAGATAAGGGAGAGTATTATTAGCTGATGGACTTTAGATTTTAGGGATATTAATTTGTGAATTTACAAATAATCAATGTAGATTGAGGCTTATTATTGTAGTTTATGAAAGAAAATAAGTTTAGAGAGGAGATGATAAGTTTGCAGAAGAGATTATGAGATTTTTTAAAACAAATATTTTTCAAGAACAGAAATAGTGAAAAAATATCAAATATCAAAGCCAACCAGGATTAGAGTTTACAATAGAGAACACTAGTTTTGTAAATTATGATATATATTTCTTTTATTCTTATGCGCTTATGGTATTACGAGATAATAAAATTACTTTAAAACTTTTTTTATTTCTAACACGTAGGATTATTTTTTTGAATTAATTTCGAAAGGAAGTTGTTGTATATTTAATTATTTACTTACAAATTAAATATAAAGTAATCATGATAGAGTATGCTTGAAATTAATAACTTTTTCTTATATAGTTTATACAATATTTTTTTTGATAATTATAGATAGGACTTATAAGTATAAAAAGTTATAGAACAATTAGAATCTAGTTTATTAGAAGATTTTTTTTTTGAATATTTATTCAGCTTAAAGAAATGATTTTGATAATTCAGCTTATATAGCTTAGGCAGTCTCATCAGTCCATTCAATTCTCTGTTTAGCTTAAGCATCAAAAAATTATTGTTTAAGTGATAATATAATAATAATACCAGGGAAAATCGAATTGTATTTATCTTTTTGAATACACTTCATAACAAAGCTAGGCTTCTAATCCAAATTAAATTAAAAATGCATATTTTCCAGTTTTATGATACAATCTTAGAGAAAACCTGGAATAAAAACTTTAATACAAGAATTCATTTATATACTCTTTTAAGACTTAAAACTAACTTTCTTATTCTTAAAGATCATAATCATACTGCCAGCAAGCAAGTGAGCTAAAGTCATGCCTATGAAGTGTTACTTGATCAGTGTAAGCACCTTTTTCAGCTGGAGCTTGAATAGAAATAGTAAAGTTTGCTTGAGTATTCTTTGGATATTCCTTTTCAACAGTTTGGTAAGTATAATGCCAGAATCCTCTATTAAGTCTTGTAGCAAAATACAGTTGTTCAACATACTCTTTTTCAACAAATACTCCAGTCATGAGAATGGTGTACTGCTGTGTTCTTATTATAGGCCAAGGTGTGACAGTGAAGCTTTGAACATTGTAGTTGCTATTCTTATCACACGATTCTCCAACTGTAGCAGATAATTGACTTCCAGCATAAGCACAAGCTATTATCATGATAAGCAGAATGCCTTTCATATTTATTCACCACATTACATATAAAAAATAAGACATGGTAAAAATAGTTTATGTTTACAATTTTCAAGCAGGTATAGATAAAAACAATGAGATAAAAATATGTATTTATATATTAGATTTTAATATAATTATTAATATCCTTGAATGTTTTTAATTTGCGAATATTTTTTTGATTCAGTTGGTTTTTTTTAGTTTTGATAAAAACAATGAGATAGTCGTTCTAATTTGCAAAATGGAAAAATGATTTCTAAATATATTTTCGGTAAAACTTTAACAGTATTGACAAAATGATGACATATAAATGATTATTTTATGTTTACTAAATTTTTATCCATCAAAAGTTTCATAGTTTTGATAAATATCATTTAGTAATATAAGGCCTTTTAAAAATATTTATCTAGTTTAATTTTCTTTTGGTTTACGATATTTTCCTAGTTCTTCAGTAAGTTCATTTACTTTGTTACGAAGCCGAGCATTCTGACTAGATAAATCTTTAATAAGCTTAGCATCTTCTGAATTTGCTGATTTTTTTTCAGTATCTTTCAATCTTTTTATCTCACCTTCTAAGTTTTGAATTTTTTGTTTGTATTCAACTTCATTCTGCATATCATCTTCCTCACCAACATTTTTGAACATTTCAATAATTTTATTTTTTTCATCAAGTTCTTGTTGCATTTGATGTAAGGTTTGATGAAGATTAGCTATTTGCCATTTAAGTTCGGCTGCCTCTTTATTATTGTTGCTGATTGGCTCTAACCTTGCATAACCTTTACTTTTTCTTAATCTTTCTATCTCATTTTTTAATTCAGCAATAAACTTATCATCATTTTCAGTTTTATCAAGCAGAGTTTTTATCTGAACCTTATGAGTCTCTCTTATTTCTTTATTTTCTTTTTCCAAAGCAACAAGTCGACTTGAGTATCCTTGCGATTTTTTCTTATGTTTATCAAGTTCTTCTTTCGTTTTATTCAACTGTTCTTGCAAGCCTAAAATTTCTTTTCTTCTTTCATCAGCAGTTCCTTCAACCCTTATCGTATTTTGCGCTGTCATTGGAGGTTCTTCAGTTTTTTTTCCAATTTGTCTTTTTAAATCATTAATTCTAGATTTAAGTAACTCAATTTGTTGTGCTCTTCCTTTCCATGTTTCATTTTTACTAAGCGCATCCAAATTTTCAAACTCACCAACTTCTCTTTTAAGTAAATTCTTAGCTTTTTTTAAATCAGCTTTAGTACTCATATGTTTTGCTTGTAATTCTTGTAATGATTTTTCTAAACCTTGAATTTTTCTTTCACTCGCATCCTCTTTTACAGCATTTTTACTCCATCCTTTTGTATTTTCTTTTTTCATCGCATCTTCACGTAGACGATTTACTTCTTCCATTGCCCGGGCTGCACGATTTTTTTCACTTTCTAGAGCTACTTGTAAAGTTCTAACTTTTTTCGCTAATTCCATGAGTTTCTGATCTCGAAAGTCCCCCCCATATTCATATTCTTCTGGTTCAGGCTTAGCATAACCTAAAACACTACGTAAAGAATCGATTTCTTTTTCTTTGTCTACTACTTGCTGGACAAGAAGTTTTACCTTTGTCTGTAGCTTTACGTTGTCATTGGAATATGCTGAAAAAGGTGCTTCTTGAATTTGTTCATCTGATGAACTACCTGATTCTTCTAATATTGTACCTCGATGATGCTTTAGTTTTTTTTCAAATGCATCAATATCTCGCATTCCACTATCTTCATCATCACTACTCATTAATGCTTATAACTATTATTTGATAAACTTCATAAAACCTAATTTTGATTGCAGCAATTCAGCTTTTTCTTTTTTTCAGAGTTGAGTTTGACTGTCTTAGTCGTGTCAACTTTTTGAGTTTCAGAAACCTGATCAAAGTATGGGTCATTAACTCTGGCTATGCCAACAAGAAGCTCTTCAAATACCTTCTCCACATTGGTAGCTGCGAGCGCGCTTGTTTCAAAATAAGGTATTTTTTGCTGAACTGCATATTTCAAAGCTTCATCTGTTGGAACCTCACGCATATAAGCTAAATCAGACTTGTTCCCAACCAGTATTATGCAAACTTCTGGTTTAGTGAATGCACGAACCTCGTTCAACCATCTATCTAAGTTCTCAAAAGTCTGCTTTTTGGATATATCAAAAACTAAAAGAGCTCCCATAGCTCCTTTGTAGTATGATGAAGTTATGGCTCTAAATCTTTCTTGTCCAGCAGTGTCCCAAATTTGAGCCTTGATAGTTTTATTATTAGATGTTATGCACTTGGTGGCAAATTCTACTCCAATCGTAGCTTTACTTTCTAAATTAAACTCGTTTTTCGTGAACCGAGATAGCATATTACTCTTTCCAACACCACTTTCTCCTATAAGTACGATCTTGAATAGATAGTCGTATTGCTCTTCATCGATGATACCCGCCATGCTTTTATATTTAGCTTTTAAGATAATTAGGGATTTTAACTCATGAGATTTACCCTCGAAAAAACAACTTGAGTTTTATTTCTTGGTCTTATTATTTTTTCTATTACTAAAGGTTTAAAATTTACGATATTCCGACAAGAAAACCTATTGATTTTCTTTATTTTCCCATGATATAACCCCCACCAGTCACTCTTCATAAATATGTCAGAGAGCAGACAATCATTTGAGCCCTACCAGCCTGAGAATGATTTTCCAGAATATGCTAACGATGAAAACAAGGGGATGAATTCAGAAATTAAAGAAAAAAAAGAGTTTATTTCTAGATTTTCAGAAGAGATAGAAGAAATTGAAGAGCGGGTGAAAATCCTTTCAGAACACTTTAAAAATGTCCAGGAAGAGTTGGTCCACACTCAAGTGCTTGTGACAACAGAAACTAAGCAAATAGAAAGTGAAGATCATTTAAAACAACTTGCAGAAAGACAAATCGGCAGACTTTATTCCGAAATGCAAAGACTTGAATATATTGCTGGAGAACTACAAGACCGCTTAAATTCAATTCAAAACGAAATTTTTAAAGGAAATGAAAAGCTCGACCAATTTAAATTAGAGATGAACTGGAATCAAGAAGAATTAGAACAATGGGCATTAGCTAGTAGACAAAAAGAAGATGATAACTTGACTTTAGAAAAATATAAGAGAGCAGATGAGGCAAAGATAAAAGAATTAACTCTACATATTGAAAGGATAACTATGGAAGTTAGAGAAAAACAATCTGAACTTGATAAAGAAGTAACCGAAACTCAAGCAAAGCAAATAGAACTTGATAAAACAGCAGAAGAGTTTAAAAGAAATCATGCTGAACGTCATGAACTTTATGAACGTTTACAAGAAACTATTAAAGCTTGTAAAAGACTTGATAAACAGTTTAGTGACTCATTAGAACAGTTTAAGCAAGATCGATTAAGAATAAGAAAAAAAGAAGAAACGTTAGCTCAAAGAGTTAAAGCTTATGAGAATTTAAAGGGAGAAAGTCAGAAAATGCAAAGCCAAAACACTTTGGAACAAAGAAAAGTTGCTGATCAGAGGCTTGAAGAGATAAAAACAAAACAAGACTTAGAAACTTTTAAAGCTGAAGTTGATATTACTAGAAACCAACTTAGTGCTCTTGCATCTGATTTAAATGGAAAAAGAGCACAAATTATAGCTTTAAATAAAGAACTTGCACAAAGAAAACAAAGATATGAAGAAGCAATAAAAAAAGAAGAACAAACAAGACTAAGACTTGAAAGCGAATACAAACAAACTGAGAACTTAGAAAGTGGAGCTAAAATGGCAGAAGAAGTTTTTAAAAAATATGAAGGAATAAGAAATAAAATAGAAAAAGATATTCGAGATTTGAAAGATGGTTTATTTAAAGAAACTAAAAGATTGTTAGAACTCCGTTCAGATGAAGCAAATTTACTTGGAGAAATCAAAGGTGCACTTGCAGCAGGTCGCAATCTTCAAGCAGCTATTAATAAACGTGATCAAGAAATTCAAAAACAACATGTTCTTCTATATAGTGCTGATTATTTAATACAATCTAATCAGCGTAAAGTAGATGAAGCAAAAGGAATTCAAGTAACAGATAAAAACAAAGAACTTGTTGATAAAATTAATGAACGTGAACAAGTTTTAACAAAACGTCTTGACCATCTGGAGAAAGTGACAAAAAGTGTTAAAGAACTTGGAGATGATCTAAGACTTATAGAAAAAAATCTTGAAAAAACATTAGGTGAAGGAAATACACTTAAAACTAATTATGAAGAACTCAATCTACAAATAAAAATGATAGAGCAAGAAATTACTAAAGAAGCTCAAAGGAAAAATGATGTACTTGTCCAACATGATTCTATGAAATTAGAAGTTAAAAAACTTAAAGATATACTTTGTGCTGAAGCTGATAAACTTTTTGCAGTAGAAAATAGAAAATATCAACTGCAAATGAGTATGGAAGAAAGGGAAAAAGAAATTAAAGTCCATAAAGAAACTTTACTTGCTGAAAAAAGAGCAGCAGAAGAAGAAAAACATAAAGTCCTTGTTGAACTTTCTGATAGAAAATGTAAAGTTCAAAACTTAAAAGTAAAATATGAGAATTTATGTTATAAAAATAGATCTAATGATGATGGGGAAGAGAGAACTCAAGCATATTATGTTATAAAGGCAGCTCAAGAAAGAGAAGAGTTACAAAGATATGGTGATGAATTAGATTCTAAAATCAAAAAAGCTGAAAGAGAAATTGCATGTTTAAGTGATACTTTAGATCATCTTAAAGGTAGAAATACACGCTTTCGTGATAGTTATCTTACAAGTGGTAATAGTAATGAAATAGAAATGAAAAATGCTATTGAAGATCAATGCCGAGCAGCTACAGAACAACTTTCTAAAAAAGAAAAAGAATTAAGAGCATTACAAAGACAATATGAAGAAGATATGAAACATTTACTTGAATTGCAAACAAAACAAGATGCACTTTCTCGTATAATAAATGATTCAGAAAGTAATAAATTGAAAATTCGTCAACAAATATCCCAACAACAAGATAAAATCAAAAGAGCCATTCAAGTTTATGAAACATCTGAAGTAGAACTTAATCATCTTCAAGAACTTGAACTTGGATATAATTTGGCTAAAACAAAAAATAAATGCTTGCTTTCTGCATTAGCTACTTTTAATACGGATATTCCTGAATTAGCTCAAACTATTGATGCTATACTCACTCAGAATGGAGTTAAAGTTCCTTCAAGACCAGCCTCTTCTATGAGTAGCAGTAGTAGAGGTAGNGCTCAAACTATTGATGCTATACTCACTCAGAATGGAGTTAAAGTTCCTTCAAGACCAGCCTCTTCTATGAGTAGCAGTAGTAGAGGTAGCTTTAAATAATTATTCAATACTTTAGATTAAACAAAATGAAGTTCAATTTATGAAGATCTTTTTTTGCGGAATATAAGTAAATCCTTAANGAGGTAGCTTTAAATAATTATTCAATACTTTAGATTAAACAAAATGAAGTTCAATTTATGAAGATCTTTTATTTAGATATACATATCAAAAATCAAACTAAAATATGCAAATTTCTAAAAAACCTGCCTGAATACAATTTTTTCTAAGAGGTTGCAATTAATCCTCATCTTTATATATAATCAACTAATAAACAAAATTAGCAAAAATTTATTACAAATAATTAAAAACTCTTCATCCTAAAAAAAATCTTAACTATTCACTTTCATAAGTAAACATTTCAAGCATTTATATTCTCAATAAATCCAAAAAACTAGACAATTTTTCTTAAACTGAATCTTAATAATAATATTTGATAAAAGTGATGAAAGCCTCTCATGAATTAACATTACAAAACATTGAATCATACACCGAACACTATATCGAAAAATTTTTTCCTAAACTTTATCCAAAAAGCACATCATTTCCCGAAGACTTTTCTTTAGAAGATCATGAAAACTTAAAATACCTAGTGAAAACTCTAAATAATCTAGCCCTACAGAGCCATTTTAGCAATAAAAAATCTTACAGTTTTTTAAGGAAAGCAAATAAGTTGAGCATAATTTTGTGGAAAAAAACCAAAAAAGTTGTAGGTGGTCAAGAATTATTAAAAGCATCAGCAAAATTAAGAAGTCTAACACTTAATAACTTGGCTTGTTATTTCAAAGGATGTGATAAACTATTAGCAGCATTGGAATACCTTGAAAAAGCTGTAAAAATTGAAGAAAAAGGATCTGCAGAAGATTATGAGATAGCTACAACACTACTCAATTTGACAGTGATTAAAAGTAAGTTAGGAAATCATGAAGAAGCGTTTAATAAAAGCTTAGAAGCTGTGAGAATATTAGAAAAAGCTGATGAGGAAAAAGAAATGCCAGAAGCTTTAGCTACATCTTATTATAATCATGCTGTTGAGCTAGAGTATTTGCAACGAATAAATGAAGCGAAATTGTTTTATGAAAAAGCATACAATTTAAGCAAAAGAAAATTTGGTGAAAGCAACGAATCAACTCAAAACTTCTTAGAAAAGCTTGTTCAGTTTAATTTTACCCATGCTTCTTGCGATTTAAGTATTACCAGCCTTCCAAGCACCCTTAACAAAAGCCAAAAATCAAGTAAGAAATCTGTTACCGAAGAAAAAAAACTAGATATTCTATACCAAGGATATAAAAGTTTCTCAGGTATCCGATTTAAGTTTTTTTTTTTGGATAAACCATCAAAATCGGCAATCAAGATTTTAGCTTTTCCAGAAAATAAGTATCCTGTTTATAGAATGATGTTAGAATACAATCGAATTTATTTGATTTGTAAAAACAAAGATTATAAAGAATTTAAAACCCTCGACAAAAATCAAACTACAAACTGTATGTTAGAACTTCTTAATTATCTATTTATAGAAAAAGGATCATTAATTATAGTAAGTGATGAATCTAGAGCTAGACCTACATCAGCAAGTTATCAAACAGAAGTAAATAAAAGTCGTACTGGAATATACCCAAAGCCAAAACAATAATAAACCCACTGATATGATCTAATTTATTACATATTTTATTTGATTTATTGTATAATTTATAAAAACTTATCTTATAGGAAAATTATTAATTTTAGCATTAATAACAGCATTTAGTTTTTTTTTTATCTATAAGCAATGAATGTTTAACACTTGTGAGGATAATACTTTGTCTTATACTACTCACTGATCTATAATTAACAAAACATTGGCTAAGCATTCTAAATAATTCCTGAATATTTTTGTTTTCTTTAGCAGATGCGATAAAAACTTTGGCATTAATAAGTTTGGCAAATTCTTCAATGGGAGAAATGTCTAGGTCTGGATTGAGATCAATTTTGTTAATTACTATAAAGAATAAGATGTTTGACTTTAAATCATCTTGGAGTAATTTTTTATGCCATTTTTCTAAAGATTCAAGAGGCTCGGCTGAACAATCACAAACAAGAATTAGAGCATTACATGATCTTGAATAAAGACGAGTTAGATGATAATATTTTTCTTGTCCGGATGTATCCCATATACAAAGACGTAGTATTTGCTTATCTTGTTCTTGAGTTAAGCATGTGTAGTTTGCACCTACGGTTTTTGAGGATTTCTCAATAAAATCATTTGAAGAATATCTTTTAATCAAACTTGTTTTACCAGTCCCAGAATCTCCAACAACTACAATCCTAATATGTATTTCTTCTTTCATACAATAATCTAATTTTATAATAAAACTAAGCAATTTATTTAGATAAACAAAAAATATTAAATGCATCAAAAGGTTTAAGAAATCATAGATTATTCGCATTATTTGTTTTCTGCTTCTAACTATTTTTAATTTACAATTTCTCATCTTACTTTAAAATAAGTGCTTATTTTTTAATTCTCATAATATATTTTCCTGATTTCTCAGCGACCAAAGAAATATATTATTCAAAGAAAAATGTTAATTGGTTTTTTTAACAGGTAGATATACAATTACTAAAAACATTAAGATTTTGAATATAATATTACTTAGCTATTCTTCAAATTTACTTTTGAAAATCTTAAGGGTGTAGTCTTAGAACTTTTCGAATAATGCAAGTTAACTTCATACATTCCAGGACCAGGAGATTCTTCATGAGGAATAATGCTATCTCTTCTTTTTGCTTTAGTAAAGCTACAACTAGATACAATCTTTTTGAGCTGACTCAAGTAATTTGGTGTATAAGTTCCAGGGTCAGGTGAGCATGATCCTGACCGGTAATGCTTTTTTCCTATAATAAAGCAACTTGGTGATCTTTTTCGTTTGGGAGTGCTTGGATTATAACTTCCTGGACCCGGCACTGGTTTAATATAAAATATTTCCCTCTCTTTAGCAATTTGTTTGCTGTAATCAATTCCTCTATTATCCATGCCAAATAAACTCCTTAAAGCATATCTGTTTGGACTTGGTGAATCTTGACAATGTGTTGATTTAGGTTCCCACCTTTTCCCATAACCGAAACCACAGGTCTTTTTACTTAAGGTTGAAGGTAAAAGTACATAAGATGGATCATCATTTTCTCTAGGATAAGGAAATCTTGAAGCTTTAGGAAAAGTAAATTTATTGGCATTTGTTTTGTTTATACACATTGAATTACACTTTCTGTGTGACCTCACTGGTAAGATGGATTGATAGTTTTTCATTCTAATTTTTAATATTTTTGTTCGTTAAGTTTTAAATAATGGGAATAACGAAAGTTGAATTTTTTTGAATATTTTAGATAATAAAATTTGGACTTTATTAAACAATAGCTTGTGGGAATAGTGAAATATTTATATGAGAAGATTAAATGATGAAGTTATAAATTTTCAAGACTGGATATTTTAAAATTTTAGATTTTAAACAAGTTTTTATGTGAGAGGAATACTTTATTGTATATTGATGAATGTGTAATGTTTACTAATAATTAAAATTTGGTAATTTTTGGTATAAACTGAAGGGAAAAATGAATAGTTTGTGTGGATTCAAAGAAATTTATTTTTGAAATGTTATATATAAGAAATTATTAACACCGATAAGCGGGAAAGTAGTATGTATTTATTTATGAATTATTTATTACTAATTTTTAGCTGATAAATACGATAAAATTTCTGGTCCTGGGACAGGTTATAATTTATAGTGGATAGAGATAAGAAACATTATAAGTCAATAGAGAACTTAGTATGTTCCCATATCAGAATACAACTTCCATTCGAGAATTCTTAAATATTTTATTCATTTATTTCATCAATGATGTTTATTCTAAAGATAATAGTTTAAAAAACAAATGTGTGTATATGAATTATGTGAGCAGAGGAAATATTGAAGAAAGTCAAATAATTGATGGAGCCTACTGTAGAAATTTTAGGGTCTATATGAGTATTCTTACTATGATGGGAATCGAAAGAAAGTTAGAATATAGTTACTATTGGAATGCAAATGTCCTTTTTTGTTTTTTGAGTAGTATATGTATAAATGAAATTTATTATTTAATTTATTTATTATTCATATCTATTCAAACCTATAGGCTGTGATAATTGATGAATTAATTATTGTTTACTTTGTGTTTTTATAAATTTGATAATTTTATTCGGATCGCTTTAAGCAATAATATATATTTTCTATAGCAATATATTGTTATATATATTATAAAAATACAAGCTTGATATATAATCTGGTTATAATAACTTACTAGCTTTAAGCTAACTATTTTTGCCTAGCAATTGCTTATGAGAGTGTTTATTATGTATCTCATCTTAATGATTAGATTAATATGCTAAATTATATAAATGAAAAATAATTAATTTATTAACACCCAATAATAATCTAGGATTTACTCAGCCTGTTTTTAACTTTTTCGATTTTTTCTAGGACATCTTCAGTATCTTCATCTACTTTATTATTTTTTTCATAAACATTCTTGCATTTTTCAAGATATCTGATAGCTTTTTCCCAATCATTGCTAGCTACACAAGTATTAGCCATATTATAATAGCATAATCCTACATCCACATGATTTTCTCCTAAAACTAATTTCCTGATTCGTTTGCATTTTTTAAAATTTTTGAAAGCATTATAAGTTTCTCTAAGCCTAACATTCGAATTTCCCAGATAATTACACAAATCCGCTATTTCTAAATCTTTTTCATCCAAAACTGTTTTCTTAACTTTTTTACATTTTTCATAGAGCTCTTTAGCTTTTTTATAATTTTTCTTATAATACCAGACACTTGCTAGATTGTTATAAATTTTAGCTATTTCTAAATCATCTTTAGGAAGTAAAAACTCTTTAATTTCTCTGCATTTTTCATAATATTCCAAAGCTTCTTCATATTTTTCTGCATAGTAACAAGAACTTCCAAGACAATTATAAGCATCAGCTAATTCTAAATTTTTACACATACAAAAATTCTCTATAAAAACAACACATTTTTCAAAATACTCAATTGCCTGAGAAAAGTTTTCCATATAATAAAATGTAAATGCAAGATTGTTGTATATTATAGCTAGGTCAGCATGATTTAAAGGAAGATTTTTTTCTCTTATTTTTTTGCATTTATTATAAAATCCTAAAGCTTTATTGTAATCTTCTGAATAATAATAAACATTTCCTAAATGATTATAGGATTCAGCTAGTTCTAAATGCTCAGATGGTAGTTCTTTAGCTCGTATATTTTGACAGCGAGTATAATAATCTAAAGCTATTTCATAATTTTCATTATTAAAATAACTATTGCCTAAAGAATTGTAAATATAAGCTAAATCCAAGTTTTCATTAGGTAAATACTTTTCTCTAAGATTTTGACATTTTTTAAAGAAGTTTATTGCTGTGTTATAGTCTTTTTTATCATAGTGCATTTGACCTATTTTCATTTGGATTTCAGCTTGTTTTAAATAAGCTAAAGAATTTATGTTGTTTAAAATTTTCGAACATGATTTATGCAAACACTTACTTTGAATATATAAATTGTTTTCTTTAGAAGTGGTTAGGATAAAATCAGGGACTTGAGCTGATAGGAATTTCGAATAAAGACATTCACTTTTATTATAAAATTCTAATGATTTTTCTAAGGAGTTTAAAGTTTTCCATGTATCGCCTAGATGATGATAAATACTAGCTAATTCTAAACCATATGACCCAAAAAACTTTTCTGCAAGTTTTTTACATTGTTCAAGAAATTCAAGATGTTTTTCTGTATCTTCAAGATCAAGAGGAGTACAATGAAGTTCAATAAAAAGTTTAGTCGTGCTTAATAGTTCAGGAGGGACAATTTTTGAAATCAAATCAACACTATTGAGTAAAATTTTTTTTTTTATTTTTTCAGTATTTGCTTTAAAGTTTTCTTGAGGGTTTTTAAAGCTTGATAGATATATGTCTAAGTTTCTCATAATAGAAACTGACATGTAGTAAAATTCTTCTTCTGAGGAATCTTCAAAAGTTATGCTATTTTGTAAATCAAAATCATTTTTTGTGTAAATTAATGATTCGTTTAGCTTTTCAGAGAACTTTGGATCGCTATCAGGGTTGGATAAATCAGAAAATTTCAAACTACCTTGAGAGGAAGTTTCGGGAGAATCAGTTTTTTTTGACTCTTTTCCCTTTTTTGCTATAAGTTTAGAGTATTTATCTTTTATTTTCAGTAATTCTACATAACTATCTTCAAGTTTTTTCTTCAGTTTGGAATTTTTTTTCTTCAAGGTATCATTTTGTTCTAGAAAATTTTCATTATTTAACACTATTTTTTTTTGTAGTATATCAAGCTCAGATACTTTTTTAGCTTCTATTGTGGCTACTGAGCATTGAAAGCTTTGAATTAGAAGGTCTTTTGTTTCAATTTCATTATGAAATTTCTCTTTTAATGATTCCATTTCAAGAATAAGATCTTTTTTTGATCGAATTAGGAAATGTACCGATTTTCTCATTGATTTAAGTTCATCTGCTATTTCAAAATAGGTTTTTTCATTAATTTGTAGAGGATAAAAGCTAAGAAATAACTCAATAGACTCTTTGCATCTCATAACACGTTTTTCAAAAGGTAAAAATACTGGAAGTATTTCTTTTAGATTATTGATATTGTTTGTTTTAATAAGCTCTTTAGCTTTATTAAACTTTTCTTTGAGCTCAACAGTAAGTCTATGGCATTTTTCATCAATAAAACTCTTCAGTTTGTTTACTGAATCATGTATGTTTTGGCTTATGACTTGCTCCTCTTTTCGTAAAATTTTTATTTGTTTACTTGGATCAAGAGAAGAAAATAATGTATCATACTTTGGAAATTGGGTTTCACAATTAGTTTTTATTATATTTTGTTGATAAGGACATTGGGAATTTTTAACAGGTTCGTGTAGGAATTCTTTATATGAACACAACATATTTAACTATATTACTGTAGAGAATAATGTGGAAAAAGTCTTCTAGAAATATAAATCATGGAAATTTTGGGCTTTTTAGGGATTGAAATTAATAGTTTTAAGTTCTTAGGTAAAGCTTAAATGCTTTAGATTGCTTTAATTTTTTTTATATGTTGTAAATAAAGCTTATAACAAATTTTTAGCTCATTTGCTTGGGGTAGTGGAAGTACTAGATGAAAATTAGATTTCTATAAAGGTAATATAATCATATAATTTTTAAGATTTAGACTAATTACAATATTCACCTTTATGAATTGTAAAAACCCTTAGTCACTTCTAAGAAAACTTGAATAAAGTTCATCTATCATAAATCAGAATTATTTTATAGGTCTAAAATATTTATTATACTATCCCAATGCCAAATACAAACCTTAACCTCAAAGCATTCCAAAATCCAAAATTTATACAAATAATGCTATGAAAAAATACAAAATATCTCATCTTCAGGTATTTAATTTTAAACTACTGGAAATTAAAATTCCCATAAAAATCCCTTTCATCGAAGTATCCAAGAGAAAAAATTAACCGTTTTATCTCTAAAGGTATTTTCAAAAGAAACTTTAAAAAAAAATTTTTCTAAACAGAAATTCCTATTATCAGAATCGTATAAAAAAAATCAAAAAATAGCGAAAAAAACTTTTTTGTAAGTTTATTATAAGCATCTATATTATCATTTTATAATTTACCAAAAGTTTAGTTTGTAATATTTTTTATTATAGTTTATTGGAAGAAAAGGAAAGTCTAAAGCTAAATTATTAGTATTTTAAACTCTAAATCTAAAAAAAAATATAACTATTTATGGTAAATTATATAAGCTCATTACATAAAAGTAATCATTTGCAACTTGAATCAAGATTTGAACATTATTGGCACTTGTTAATTACAGAATATAAATTGTATAATATTTTAAGAAAAAAGACATGATTTTTTGAGTTTCTAATGCTTTTCTGATATGATAAAATGATTTTGAGTAAATTTATAAAAATTTAATGTTAATGGTAAACTTGATGCTTCTTATGATAATTGTTGTAGGCCTCAATTCTTCAGATATTTTAGTGTTTTATAGTGATTCCACATCAGAGTCAATTCTTTCAGAGTTTTCAAAATACGAAAATAAGATGAAGATTCAGTCAACTACAAACTATTTAAGCATCTTAGAAGAAATAAATTTCGAGGAATATTTGCTATTTCTTGACATAACTTCTTCTCAAGCTTACCTTCCAATTTTAGATGCCATATGTGAAGCCCTTGAAATTGCATACATAACCATTTCTCCCGCTGATCCAACATCTTTTTCAAAGTTCAGATTTCACATTAAAAATCCATTCAATATTAATGCAGATGCCATATCCTTACTAGGTAAGCATCTACATCTAAAAAACATTGCTATATTAACCTCAAGTAATTATGATAACGTTAAAATAGGAGATTTGATTAAAAATAATTTCGCTTCTGATATTACATCAACAATTGTTTACGATGAGAATATTAATCAGCAACAAAGTAATACTATGATCCGAGGAATGATTAAAGTTAAAGGGATAAGAAATCTTCTAATAATTGATAGCGGAAATTCTTTAGAAAAAATACAAAACAGTATTAAAGATTCAAAGCTTTCAACGAATGGAAGTGTAATTATTTTCTTGACTCAAAGCTTAAATACTGTAGGGATTGAAGGAAGTCTTATACTCTGCCAAGAAGGTACTGATATTTCAGTGTCAGATAGTAATTTTTATTCATTTTTTTTTGCACAAGCCTTAGAAAAAATATATTTTTCAAATATCACATCTATTCAAAACTCTAAAAGTATCTTAGATTATCTCAATTCTTACTATAAAGCTCATTTTCTTTTTGAAGTTTATTCTATATTTAACATCCAAAACTCAACATATTTAAATGTTGGCTCAGTCAATGAAGATGTAAAAATATACTCATCTATTATATATCCTGGAGGTATTACAAATCTAAACATAGAAAATAGTTTAGTAACAGTAAAAGTATCAATAGCAAATGGTACTTCAGAAATTTATAATTTAAATTCTTACTATGCATTTTCTTATCTTTATGAAGCAGCGAGATATGCTGTTTACAGAAGTAATGCTATGAATGAATTCCCAAATTTTAGATTCGAACTTTATAATACAGATTGTGGCATATTTTTATATGATCCAACATGGTATGAAATGTGTTTTTCTTCTCTTATAAAAAATTTAGGAATCGCATATATGACAAGTTTATGGCCAGTATCAGCTCTTGGAAATTTATTAACTTTAAGAAAAATGGGTGTTTTTATTCCTCAAATATCAGCTTTAACTCAAGATGACATTTTTGACAATAAAACTGAATATCCAGAATTTTTTAAATTAACTCTTAAAGTAAAAGATGTAATACCTAATCCTTTGGTATTAGGAAGATCTTTTGGATGGAAAAGTGTTAATGTTTTTATTTCAGAAGAATTTAAAAGTATGCATAAAGAAATTATTGAATACTCTAAGAATAATGGTTTTGATCTTGCAAATCCTGAGTCAATGAGAATATTTCCAGCTAATTATACTCGACAGGATTTTCCAAAATATCGTAGTTACTTTGAAGCAGCAAAAAATAACAGTTGTCGGATTTTTGGCATAATAGCATCTGCTTCAACTCAATATATTATAGAAGGTCTATACGATATTGGTTTACGTAAAGGAGATTTTATAACATTTAGTGGAACAGAGCTTTATAGTATTCTAACTGAAGAAAAAAATGAAGAGTATTTAAATAAAGTACGAGAGCTTTTGCCAGGTAGTTTTTTAAGTGCATATGCAGAATGGTCAGGAATACTTGGAATGTCTCTTAAAGCTGAGATGTCGAAAATATTCCCTGAAATATCATATATGTGCATGGTATATGATAGTTTTTCTGTAATAAAAAATACATTTGAGTTTATGATAAAAAAAGGATTAGATTATGAAAATACTACAGAATTCGCTGCAGCTATAAGAAATATTAATAGTATTGGGTGCTTAGGAAGTCTTAGCTTTGATAGAGAGTCAAATAGCAGAGCATCTTCTAAATTTCTAATTCAGCAAATACTTTTAAATGAAACTTCAAATGATTTTTATTTGAATGATGTAATAATTGCTGATAGATATTCTGTTAATGCAATAACTACTATTTCAGAAATTGAATGGATGACTTTAGATGGATCTACTCCGACAAACTTTAGACCTATATCAGATTGTCCTTTTGATAATTATATTATTAAAAATGTATCAGAGCCTAAAAAAGTTTTATATGGATTATCTGCTTTTTTTGCTTTTCTCACTGTAATAAGCGCATATTTATCCTCAAAAATAAATCAATCATCTTTAATCGAAATTACAGAAAAAATTCCAATTTCTTTATCTGATTATATTTTTATGAGTTACTTTTTTTTTCAAATATTCCAATATTTAACTCAAGGTCCTGAACAAAAAACATACAAGTATATTGTCAATAATTTTCAAATTATGATTTCATTGGACTTCAACCTTTACTTCAATTTAAAAAATGAAATTTTCTGGCATTTTTTCTATTCAGTATTAGTTTTAAGCTATATCTGGATATTTCTTTGCATTTTTATAATGCTTAAAATAGATTTAAGATATTCATCAAACTATATTATAAACAAAATCAGCTTTGCTTGCGACATATTTTTACCATTATTTGGACATCTAGGCTTTATTCCTATGGTATCAATGTTATTCAATATATATGGTTGCAATCAAGGCATTGGAGATGATTTGACAGAAAGCTTTTTAGATTCAGACTGCACATGTTTTTGTTACAAAAATGCTCATCTTACAGTTATGACGTTTACTACGATAAGTCTTACATTTTTTATTCCATTGGCAGTATTTTATAGACCAGAGTGGGAAAAACGGCAAAAAATGCTTAATTTAAATACAAAGCCAAGCTATTTATCTGTTACAAGTATTGTACAAATTTTAATAATTATCATTGCCAAAAATCTAAAAAGTGAAAATGAAATGGTTGCAGGTATAATTATTAGCTGCCTTCTTGCATGCTTATTGATCGCAACTTCAGTTATTAAACCTTTTAATTATATGAGAATGCATATTATGCAATTAACAAGCTTAGTTTTTTCACTTTGGGGCATTTTAACAGCAACTGCTATTGGGATAATATTAAGTTTTACAACTTGGCTCCTAGTTGAATTCATTGGTTCTATACTCATTTTGATTTTTGGCTTAATTGCATTAAGTCGCTATAGAAATTTGCTTTACTCTAATGAGATAAACATCGTTCCAAAATTATTTATTTTCCAATTTAGTTTTGGCAAGAAAAAATATGTTATAAATGATGATAGCCCTAGCAATAGTTTAGAAGAAGAAAGGTTTAATAACATTGATTCTGTATATACTTATCAGATCAAGTCTTAATTTAGAATAAAGTTATTAGTAAAATAAAAAATCCTGGCTGAGAATTTTTTTCTAAATACTTTATATATAAATACAATATAAAAAGTTAAGGTTAAAAATTTAGTAGATTAACATATAGTTTAAAGTAAATATTTATCTTATTATAAAGATTAATTATTTTTTTAGTAACATATGCATTTTCTATACCAAAATAAGGCTTAGTGAGCCTAAAAGGCTATAAAATATTTTTATTTACTTTTAATCAGGCTTATGTAAATCATAAATAAAATCTCCATAGTAATTTTAACTTTAGTTTTGAAATAATTTAGCCATCTAATTCAACATATAAATTTCCTGTAATTAAAAAATTATATTCTGATGTTCATCTTTTCAAAGAAAATCCAATATATATATTCCTAATCTGTCTAATTTTTCCCTTTTATTATAAGTGGCATATAAAATTTTTCTTTATTTCTTTCTATTGTTAAGTCTTTAAGTCAATTATTTAAACAAATAATGGCTGAATCTTATTATAATCTTTGTTTAAATGGGTGCTTGTTGTTCTGTTAAGATAACTATGATGCCTTTATCTAAAAAAGAAAAAGAAGTTCACTCCTAGAAATCACTAAAATTTCCAGAAGGTATTCCTATGGAATTTAAAAAGAAGCAAACACAGTTTTTTCACTATCTATTTCTATTCAAGATATATTTTAGTAATTTTTTCTTGAAGAGATATTTCAAGAAATTTTTGATAAAGTCAAACTATTCCTAAAAGAGAAGGTTCACAAAAAGTATACAAGAAAAGAATTCATAGCCTCAGAGCTTTTACAATGCATTAAATTATGGTTTTGATAGAAATTAATTAAATAAAGAGATGAGGTTACTTTTTTTTACAAAAAGTAAAGTTTTTTTTAGCCCTTTGAAAGATTAGAAAGTTGTTTCTTTAGTACAAATTTATACAGTTCCAAACTAAATCAAGAACAAAATTAAACATAAATACAAAAAAAACTACTGAGATTTCTGTAATGCTTGATAATTATGACTATACATGAAAGGGTTGACTCTTTGATTAAAGACTTACCTATTTTAGCTATTCTCATAAATAAAAGAAGTGGTGGAATGCATATTTTGATATTTATTTAATTAGAATTTTTATATATTCTATGATCTAAAAGGAAAAAATCCTTCTTAATATAATAATTTTCGATAAAACTAGCCGAAATATCAACAGTATATGAATATAAAATCATAATATATCAAGAATAATTACTATTTCAAGATTGAAAATGAATTAGTTCTGAAGTTAATGAAATAAAATAGTTTGCTTAAAAGTTTATCGATTCAAGTACAAATCTGAATGCAAAGAAGTTTCCTAAGTTAACTCCCATAAGGAGAGAATATTTTATTTTTATTGAATATAGTTTATAAGCTAATCGATAAGGCTTTCATATTTATTCTTACTCCCCTAATGGTAAATAAGGTATTTTATTTTATATAAACATAATAAGCCTTATCATAGATAAAGCATAAAATACCTTATCTTATGCAAATCATAAAATACCTTATCTATTGTGAAAGGCTCATGCTAATTTTTTAAAAATTACCTTTTTAAATTTTTTAAATATCAGCATTAAAATCCTATAGTCAAAACTGTACTAAAAAACCATTTAAGCTCATAGTGAAATAATAAATTTTTTGGCTTCATTGTTCCTTATGGATTTTCTGATATGGCTAAAAATGATTTTTAATACATTTATAAAGATTTAATGCTAATAGCAAATTTAGCATTTCTTATGGTAGTTACTGCGAACATTTATTCCTCAGTTATTTTAGTATTTTATAGTGAACTCACATCAGAATCAACTCTTTCAGAGTTCTCAATATACGAAAATAAGCTGAAAATTCAGTCAACTACAAACCTAATGGATGTCCTAGAA
>MPUH01001135.1:0-23149 GCA_001970955.1 Stentor coeruleus
GGCTAAAATTGGCAAATGTTCTTTTCAACATTTTTTATTACTTTAGATGAATTTAACACCATATTTTAGCAGGCATGGAGAGAAAAAATATTATTTAAAAAAGATTATTTGAAGTATATAAGTATGGTAAATATTGTAAAATTTTTCAGGTTTTTATTAGATAAATTAGGAAGTATTATAGAGTGTGTGTTTAAAAGTTTAAAATAAATTTTGAAATGGGTTGAAAGTTTAAAGATTAAGGTTATTTGTATAGGATGAAAATCTTAAAATATCTTATTAGTTTAAGGATCATAGAATGGTAAAATTGAAGGAGGATTCTCTTTTTAAGACTAGATTTTCTTGTATTTTATACTATCACGAATCACATAAACTCTACCTATTTGTAATATAAAAAAGGACTTGCTTGGAGAGTTTTTATGTGAAATAACATCACCATTTCAAAGTCCTGAATACATAAAGCTATAATCAAACTACTAAGCTTTTATTGAGACAATCCTTGGAGTACTTAGATACTTTAAGTGTAGTTAAGCTTCATTTCTTGCTGTAGCTTGCTCGAAATGCTACATATATTCCTTCAAATTTTTGTTGGCTAACTCCAGTAATATCACAATAATCTTATAATATTTTTAGCATATAAATCAACATTCATCTACACAATTTGATTTTGGGATATTATATGAAGAAGCGAGTAATTTATGGTATTCGATTCAGGTATAAAAAGGAAAGATTATTGTAGTTGGATAATTATAATTTATATAAGTATATTGTATAATGATATAAGCATATTGATATAAAGTTTGGTTAGTTTAAGAAATTGAAATATTTATAAGTAATTGATCCTATCGATCATAGTCATAATAAGTTTTCAATGTAGAATTCTAGTCTTTTCTAATCAAAGAAATCTTACATTCTTAGAAAAATAATAATATTTTAATTATTGTGTCTATTCTAACGCAGTTTAAAGGTGCAATTTAATGAATATATAAAACAAGAAAACAGAAAAGAAAGTTTGAATAGTTTTTAGATGCTTTAAATTGATGGATATAATATTTCTTAAGTTTTTACAACTTCAAATAACAATTTTATTCTTTTACTAAACTGAAGGATTATAATTTTATTATGAAGACTAGATTTAAGGAAAAAGCAGAGACATGCGGAATATGCTTTGATGAGATAGAATTTCAAGGGAAAATAAACTCCTGCTCTCATTTATTTTGCTTTAAATGCATCAAAAAGTGGAGCGATGTAAAATTCATTTAGAATGAGAATTCTTGTCCAATATGCAAAAGTAGATTTGAAAAGATCACTAGAATAGCAAGAAGAAAAGAATATAAAAAGTCTAGAAGTATTATCAAATTGGTTAGAACTAAAAATCAAGAAAGGGTTATAAGTCATTCAGAATTTATTATGCTTTTGCAAGCAGCCTCAAATCTACTAACAAGCGAATTGCAAAATCTTCTAGCCTTTTCTTTATCCAAATAAATTTAAGTTTATATGTAGTTAAGCCATACATAATAACAATTATATTTATTGAATTCCAATTAAAAAAACTAGTTCATCTACCCAATTTTAAACTTAATCCACTATATTTGTCAAATCCTATCTTCAATAACTTAATACTTACAGCCGCATACTCTTATTTTATAAATTATTTATTTTTAGGTTATATTTAAGATGCAAATAATATAATTCCATAAGCTTCCAGGATTTTCTATAGTATGAATATAAGTATTATATATTCAAAATGCTAAACTATCAAGTATTTATAGTTTTCATATATTGAAACCCCATAAATTATCTGTTAATTTGTAATCTGATATAATAATAAATGCTCTTTGCTGAAAGGTTATATTCTAAAAACCAGTTCCAGCAAGAGGCACGAAAGCTTAAAAGGAACTATAAGGAAAGCTTCCAAAACAATAAGTATAAAACAGAAATATGCAAGAACTGGATAGCAGGCCAATGCAAATTTGGTCAACACTGTATTTTTGCCCATGGCACAGAAGAGAAGAAAATAGTAATTATTCAGAAGACCCAGCCTTGCATATCTTTCACCAAAGAGCACTATTGCTCATATGGAGATAAATGCCAATATAAGCATGATCAAGGGATTAAAAAAAGATTGCCTATTTTTGTTGCTATATTAGCCGGAAATAATGAAGGTTATAATAATTAAGATTATTTAGAGTTTATTACCAAATTGTAGGAATTCAGAAATATAAAATTTAAACTAATATTCTGGCCATGAATCCTGGTGATTAGGAGCTTGAAGGATACAAGGGGTTTAGTGTGTATTTTTTGAGGTATGAGATAGGATTATGTTGTATTTGTATTTTTATTTTAGAGGATTAGCTTTAATGAGAAGATTTCTTGTATCTTAGATTATGCTGATTTCACCTGGGTATTTGACTTCCATCTTATTAGCAATTTCGACGTGGACCATAAATAATATATATAAAAATGTAAAAAACTATGATTACTGATATTATGCTACTTGAATATATTCCTATACACTTTATAGTTTATTTTCTATGTTTGCAGTTAAATTAAAAAATATTGTCTTATCATATCAATAGGCATTTACCATATTTAAGTATTCTTTTGTAAGTTCGTAATATACTTCTTTTAAGTCAATAAAATTTAAAATCATGCAGTAGTCTTAAATTTAGTTGGCGTTGTAAATATCATGATTGATTCAAAGTTTATAAATTTGATGAAAAGAAAATATGCTGGCAACTTCCATTGGAATTTTTGTTTAACCATAGCAGTGAACTCACAGATATCAGAACATATGATCTAGAGGATTGTATGAAAAAATATTTTATATCTACATATGCTATTGCTACATTATGATAATAGTCTGCTATTGTGATACCTTTTCTGAATTATATATCTGCATTATTATCATTTGCTTGAGTAATTTTTAGATTTTCAATATTTTTTCTTTTTGCTTGATGATGCAAATCATAAATATTTTTTGCATGATAGCTACAGATAAAAATTGTAAGTAGAAGCTTTGATAGTAGGTTGAGTGGAAATTAATGAGCAAAGGAAAGTTGTTTTGGTTCAAGTGAAAACTCGGTCGTCAGAAACTTTGATGAAAATCATTATTGAGCACATACTACCAGACTCAGTTATTGCAACTCTTATAGGTCCCACAATGCATATTTATATATTCTTCAATACCTTTATATACATATAAGCACTTTGAGAAATTTTGATTTGTGGCCTGATATATTTATTCTCAATCACATTCTACAGTCAAAGTTGTAGAACTAGCTATGAATATATATAAAAAAAATAACTCTTGTGCATCTGAAAATAGTAGAAAGTTTAGTTTCAAACCAGTATAGGCTCTGATAATTTTCTTGCTTATGTTGTAGGTAGCCTCATATTCTTTAGTTAGGGCTAAAATTTAAATTCTCATTTTAGGTTTTTGAATTCTTCAAGGTCACTCAAACCATGCATACTATTTTACTGTTTTATTTTTAAGCCTATACTTAAGAGAAAGGTTTTAAGGACAAAAAAATTTATCTAATAAATCTATAAATTCTTTAGATGAATGCTTTAAGTATATTTATCAAAATGACTAATATCGCAAATATAATTGAAATATTAAACTGTTACTCTGCTATATATCATATTCTTAAGATGTTTGTTTATAATTGAATTCTTATCTATTAAACTTAAAATTCTGTTTATTTGAATATAAAAATACACAAGGGAAAATCTAAGTGAAATTTCCAATCTAATTGTGGGTAAGTGAAAATATAGAGTGATTGGGCTAGCAAGGAAAAAGCGTATTATTAATTAACTCTATATATCTTCTACATAAACAAAAAGTGTTACGATTATTCTAACTATTTACTGCTGTCTCGGCTGATTTCTTTCAGGTATTTCAACTGTAAAAGGTATCTCCACATTAAGGGCCTTTAAATTTCCTAATAAAGTCATTATAACTTCTATATTCCCATCATCAAAAGCTTTTTGCAATTGGACCCTATATTGTTCAAGCTCGTTTTCCATAATATAATATATACCAATATCCTACAATATTAACAAATTAACTAATTATTTTAAGAGTTAGAACTACTTAGCCAGCGTTTACGTTCTCCATTTTCCCATTCCCCTCTACCTCTTCTTAACCTTCCTTTACTCTTATCGAAAAAGGTATAAATTCCTTCACCATGCTGATTGCCTTTCTTCCAATTGCCTTCATAACATCGTTTATCTGGCCATGTCATCACTCCTTTACCATGCTTTTCTCCATACTTATACCTCCCAGTATATGTTTTACCATTTTTCCAAGTAAAAGTGCCTTTACCATGCATCAATCCATCTTTCCATGAGCCTTTAAAAGTGTTTCCATTATTCCATATAATCTCTCCATATCCATTGAAATCATCATTATAAAATTCTCCAGTATATTTCCCATCTAACATATACAGAACCCCATCACCTTCTTTATGTCCTGTATTATAAGTTCCTTCATATTTTATTCCATTAGGCCAAGTTTCCATCCCTTTCCCATGTATTACAATAGATTCACCTCCTAATGTGGTTTCTCCACCTTCTTGTGAAATAAACATTCCTTGATAAACAACTTTATCACGATTCATAAATCTTCCAAGTCCATTTATTCTGCCGTTAAGGAAATATCCAACAAAGGTAGACCTATCGGGACGAACCTGAATCCCACGACCATGAGGAACGCAATCTTTATTGAATTCTCCTCTATAATAAGTATCATCAGGCATATGGAAAACTACAGTGGCAGGATAAACAACGCCTTCTATCAGTATGGACATATCAAAGTTCTCACCTCCACCAACCATTAGGATATCTTTAATATCGATTTTCTTACTTTCTTCATCGTCTAGTGCTTGATATAAAGACTCTGGACCTTTCTTAGATAAAGTTACTCGATTACTGTTAATCGTAATTGAATGATGTGAAGCAGGTATCTCGCTTTTATCTAAATTATCATTTCCAGGCGTTGGGGTAATGTTTTCTGATTTTCTTGTTGCGACATTTGTCATCTTAAGGTCCATAACATCTGCCTCTTTGATAGTGACATAAACATTCTCGCCTAGATTCCCATTTTCTGACTCAGCCAATGCTTTCGGGTTCATAAACATGACTTCTTCTGTTATAATTGGATCTTCATGACATTTAACCTCTTCATTAGTTGATTGAAATCGATTCCTACAGCAGTTAGCTCCTGCACCCATATTATCTATTAACTATATTTTCATTGTAAAATTTACAACATCAATTGCTTATTTGTCCACCTATGTATTAAATGGCTATAAATAATTAGGGAAATTTAAATCTCTTAAAATATATGAATAGAAATTTATGGTCTATTACAAATTAAACTAGATAAGAAGTGGTTAGTCTATTATTTCCGTCTAAACCTTTTCTCGTTTTCTTCATTAAGTTTCCTTAATGATTTATATCTTATTTCATCAGTTGTCATCTCAAAGCCTACATCTTCTTCGTCATCTCTGTCCATAATCATAGGTGTGTCTATATCTATTTTTTTAATGTTTTCAGTGTTAGCTTTGATGTTTTTTAATTTTTTATCGTTAATCCGTTCATCAAGTTTCTTTTCAACTTCAGCGAAAAGGTTGATTAGGTTTTTTTCATCTATTTCTTCAAATTCAATATTCAAGCGGTCACAAAGAACTCTCACTCCATCAACAAGCGAATTCAAAGTTTTTTTAACCCTTTCACTAGCTTTGCTAAATTCCTCATCTTTTAATGCTAGTTTTTCTAATTTCAGCTGATATTCTTTAATCATATTTTTTCTTTCAATATCATTTTCTGTATCAGGGACTTTATGTTTATCTATTTTGTCTCTAATCTCAGCAATCTGTAAATCAAGTTGTTCCATTTCACCACTTAATTCATTCACATGATTAAACAGACTGAAATTTTGCATTTCTGAATCTAAATAGACCTTGACAATTTCATCTAAACTTTTTAAATTAGTTTTTTCTGTAAGCATTTTAAGCTCTTCTTCATATTGTTTAAGCTTTTCATTCTGTTCATCAATCAAAACCTTGCCTTGTGTTGCTCTAACCTCAACTTCACATTCGATAATATTAACTTTTTCCTCTTCTTCAAAAGCTTGAATAGGCTCTTTTAAGAAATCTTTTGAAGTTGTGTCTCTGATAATATGTTTTTCTAATGTCCTCCATTCACTTTCGAACTCTTCATTTTCTTTTTCTGCTTCTTGTTTCAGTTCGCCTAGTTTCTTTTTAGTTTCTTCACGTTCTTTGATTGCTTGGTTACTTGCTTCAACTATGAGCTTCATTTCTTCTTGTTTTTTAGCTAATTCACTTTCAAGTTGTTTGCACATGTTAGAATAAATCATTCTTTCTTTACGAATTTTGTTGATTTTTTCTATAAGACCTTTATTAATCGCTAGGATTCCATTGAGTTTTTGAAGACCCTTGTCGATTTTGTTTTCTATGCTTTTCACTTTTCGATTGAAGGAGTCGGAGTTAGATTTGTTTTTCGCTGCTATTTCTACGCTTTGCTTGCGTTTTGAGTCAATTTCGCTTGTCAATGCTTCATGCTGCTGTCGTAATTCTTCAATTATTTTCTTTTCAGTTATGATTTTTCTAGAGAAAGTATCAGATTGGTCTTGAAGACGATAAATGTCACTGTTAATCATCATTGTGGTAGGGTCACTTGAACTGAAGTCAATTTGGGTTCTGAGCATGAA
This sequence comes from Stentor coeruleus, assembly GCA_001970955.1. NCBI lineage: Eukaryota > Ciliophora > Heterotrichea > Heterotrichida > Stentoridae > Stentor > Stentor coeruleus. The sequence continues at coordinate 6,734 of MPUH01001135.1, forward strand.
AGCTTCTTGTTTGAGCATTTCTAGTCGAGCTTTGCGACTTGTAGAATTAGAAGTTTCTGATACTCTATTTTGAGGTTTTTGAGACATTTACTTATATTAATATATTATGTTAATGCGATTAAAAATCCCTTTTTATCACTTCTTCATTTTGTCAGGAACTTAAGTGCAGTCCACCACTTGGTCAGACTTGCCATTTATCTCTAGCCATTTCGCGCATAAACCTTCTGTCGCTATGGTTTACGGCAAAGTCTTATGACATTTTCATGCCTGCTTGCAGAGCCCCTAGTTGTAGGGAAGACAGTTTACTTCCTTGCAGAAGTCCGGAAGCATCCCTACCTATGGCTAATTAAACCCTACGCCTAAGTTATTCACACCTTATGAGTTGCATTAATAAATGTTTATTTTAAAACTAATTTTAAAGTGTTTAAGCTTTCTTATGTATTTTATATAAATCAGGTTAAGTATCTTGAATTTTTCATTATGTTTTCTGTAAAGGGATATTAGCAAAATGAATTTTTGATGTACTTTCACAACATCATTTTTAAAACTGTTATGGATAATGTAAAATATAAAAGATTAATGACTATGTTAATTATAATGGAGATGTGAATGTGTGTTTTAGCTTATGCTCTTTATTTTGAATTTAGAATTCATTTCAAATTATATAATATTTTAGTTGCAATTCTTTAGAAATTTATTTCTTCGATTACAAAGCTCAGCGAGTGTGTTAATGATAATTTCAAAAATAAAATTTAAAGGGTAAAAAAACTATTGAGCTTTCAAATGTAAAAAGTGTGCTGATTCAACAAATTTTTCAATTTGCTCTTAGCAGATCTAATTCTAAGAATTCGCTATTGTTTTAATATGTGCGGTTTCCCCATTAATTTTTGACTGATAGGCCAAGCAACAAAGTAGCAAATAGTAATGATAAAAATACTTGAAGTAAATACTAGATTATCCATCAAAGCTATTTAAAAAACATGAACTTATCATTACACATATTATCAATAAGATTCTGATTTTTAAAGTACAAAAAAATTGAAAAATTCTTATAGTTTACCATATATAATATTCAAATAAATGGCAAATCAAGATAGTCTAAGTCCAGGAAAGGGAAAGATTGATGATGAATTTGAATCTCGAGACTTCCAAGTACTTGAAACAGAGTTTCAGACAGTTTTGAAAGAAATCGGAGGAGACAAGCAGTTAGAACATTTTCATAAAGAATATGAAAAGCATTACAGAATCCTATTAGCTAGCCACGAAAATGAGAAAAAGCTCATCAAGAAATGTAAAGAGCTCAACTCTCATATTACCGAAAGCACACTAAAAGTTCAGCAGGCATTCAAACTAAGCCAAGAAGAGAATGAAAACATAAGAAACTTCCAAGCCGATCTTGACAGAGCAGTTAAAACACTTGAAAACTTCAAGGCTAAAGAAGATAACGCAAAGAAAACTATCTCAGCTCTTAGAGAAGAGATTGAAAGGTTAAGCTTGATTGTGGAACAAGGCTCTGGGCTTGCTGTAGGTCAAGACAGTACAGTGAATGAACTGATTAGATCAAAAGATGAACTTACCAAAGAAGTAAGTCTTATAAGTGAAAATATATCCAAATCTCAAAAAGAGCATAGTGAATTATTGGCTAAAATCCAAAAGCTTGAGTCATTAAAAACATCTTTAAGAGAAGAAGTTACAAATGCAAATAGGGAGATTGAAGACATGAAGAGAAGCCTTGATGCAGAAAGTAAGAAAAAGGGTGAGATCGAGACTGAGCTTAATACAGAAAAAGGAAAATTTGAAGGAATCATCGATAAAATCAAAAAAAAAGAAGAAATTGAAAGGGAATTTATTGAAGAGAAAAAAAAGGTAGCTAAAGTTATTCAAGATGTTGATGATGATAAACAACTCAAGGAAGAAGGCCTTAAGAAAGCTCAAAGCGATAAAAAAATAGCTGAGGATAAAACAATTTACCAAGAAAATATCAAAGAAAATATAGAGAATGCTATTGGAGAGGTTGATAGGAATATTTTAAAAGCTACAAACGATCTTGAATCCTTGAAAGATTTAAAAGATCGGCATGAGCGAGAATTAGATTTATTGACCACAAAGGAATTGCTATCAACTGAAGAGAAAAAAAATGCTGAAATCCTTAGGGAAAAAGCTAGAAACCATATGCATAGCTTAATAAAAGAAAGTGAGAGCCTTAGAAAAAATACAGAAAGTGATCAGAACTTAATAGAAAATCTTAAAAGAGAACGTGATATGATTACCAAAACAGTTATGAGAGCAAGAGATAATGTTAGAGCTCAAGAAGATACATCAATCACTATGGATAATAATAAGAAAAAGCTTGAAAATGAAATTAAGAAATATTCAAAGGATATTAAAAAGCTAAAAGACAAAGTGTGGCAGTTACAAAAAGAGCAAGAAAGATATGGCATCGAAAAATCGCAAGCATATGCAAAATATTCGCAGTGTTTAGAAGAAGTAAAATTGTGTAACTCTGTTATCGCTGAACTGCAGAAGAAAAATATTGAAGCTGAAGCTAAACTAAAACAGCAAATGAATTTATATGAAGCTGTTAGGTCAGATAGGAATTTGTATTCAAAAAACTTGATTGAAAGTCATGATGAGATTGATGAGTTGGATAAGAAGAAAAAAATTATGGTTCATCAAATAAATCAGTTGAAAGAAGAAATTGTTATTAAAGACACTGAGCTTATTCAGGAGAATAAGCAACTTGGAATACTTGAAAAAAGGCATGATGAATTAGATTCAGCTAAAATCAAACTTGAAGAGAAGCAAAAAATGCTTGAAAAAACAATCAAGGATTCTGAGCGTGAAAATCAGCGACTGAAATATGTGATTACTGAAGTTGAACAGGAAAAAGCTAAACAAAAAAAAGAACTTGAATTAGTGACAAATGAAAGAGATATTCTTGGCACACAGCTTATTAGACGCAAAGATGAGCTAGAATTGTTGTATAAAAAAATAAAAATTCTCACTTCAACATTACAAAAGGGTGAAGAGCAATACAAGCAGCGCTTAGGAGATATAAACATTCTTAAAATCAAAATTGCTGAATTAAAACAAAAACTTCATTCAGCTAAAAAAGAAGCTTCTGTAGTCTTTGATTTAAAAAAGGAAATGTATTACCTTGAACGTGAAGTCTTAGATGAAAAAGTTAAAGTTAAAGCTTTATCTGAAGAAGTAGAAAATACAATGAATGTCCATAGGTGGAGAAAAGTTGAAGGAACAGAGCCAGAAATTTATGAACTGATTACAAAAATACAAACACTTCAACGAAGACTTATAAGTAAAAATGAAGAATCATTACAAAAGAAAAAAGAACTTGATGCTTTAGAAGAGAATTATAATAAACTAAAGATATCCTTAGCTAGACATCCAGGACCAGAAAGTGCTGAAAAAATTGATGAGTGCAGAAGGATATTAGAAGAGAAAAAAGTTCAAATGAATAATATGGAAGAAGAACTTGAATTATATCAGACACAATCTAGTCAATATAAGCATGAAATTGAAAGGCTTAATAGAGAACTTCAGGAAGTAAAGAAAAATTATTTTACAATAAAGAAAAAGGAACAACTTATAAGGGAGCAAGAACTGAAAGCTGATGGTAGAGATAAACCAGTAATTAGACGTCATCCCCCTCCTCAAAGATTTACTGGAGGTGGTTTTAATCTTGCAATTTAGATATTCCAATACTTAAGATTATAGTTTAGTAAATTTTATTTTTGTTAAGAGAGTTCATAAATCGTTATCAGTAAATTGGTATATTTTTATTATAGCAAATTTTAGCAGATGTTAAACTAATAGCTAACCATAAACTATTAAATTGTTACATATAAAATTATGATAGCTGCCACAAACATTCAAGCAGTAGCAAAACTTAATAAACGGAAGGTAATCATCAGCAATCCTGTTATAATATTAGGCAGAGAAATATGCTTTTCTTTATGGATTCACAATCAGATTTTTTAGCTCAGAAAATTGAAAGTGAAGAATTGTTGAGAAATCATGAACCACTGAGAAAATTTAAGATTAAGAGTTTCTCACCGTTAATTTAAGTAAGCTGTAGCTTATTAAATAGGAATAAGGGTCACAAAATAAAATAAATTTGATGTTTATTAAATGGGAAAATATCGGCAAAAATGATTGGTTTACAAGATTGAAAAAAAAATAGTTTTGTATATTGTCTTATTTTGGCAAAGTCGAAGAAAACAATTTTTTAGTTCAACTTAGCTTTTAAATAAANTTTAACCTAATTCTTTAGTTTTGTATATTGTCTTATTTTGGCAAAGTCGAAGAAAACAATTTTTTAGTTCAACTTAGCTTTTAAATAAAGACCCATCTTTCTTTAGTTGTAATAATTTTACCATGCAGCCTATTAAAAATAAGCTTTATTANTTTTAAATAAAGACCCATCTTTCTTTAGTTGTAATAATTTTACCATGCAGCCTATTAAAAATAAGCTTTATTATCATATAAATTAATTAAGATATTAGGAACTCCTATAAAATATAAATTTATAAACTTTTTACATAGCAGTTTCAACATATTAATATTTTTCTTACATTTCGAAAATTACTTAAAACTAACAATGGTTATTTTATGATGCAAATTTTACTATTAGCCATCAAAATAAATATCATCCATTGACAATTCTTGTACTGCAATAGGTTGCATAATAATCTGCATAGCGAAATGGAGATTCTGTTTAACCTCATAAAGCCCATCAATAGAATCGATTAAATCTTTAATTTTTTTAAGAAACGACTTGATTTTTTCATCTCTTTCGCATATATTTTCCTCGTAAAGTGCTAATTTGACCTTTAGGAGCGCTATTTCATCTATTAATCTATTTTCTTCTTGTTCACTTAAATTTCTTTCATGTTTTGGTTTTCTTTTTGTTGTTACATCATCACCAGCAAACAAACAAAAGCTATTAGATTTTCGAGCTCTTCCGGTTGTATAGCTATTTTCAACAGATATATAAGGATTGCTCGAAACTGTTGAAAGTTTAGAATCTTGATCATTAATACAAAATGCCGGGTATTTCTTATTCATTTCTCTCTGAAATTCCTTAACGTTTTTGATTTCTACCTCTTTTTGTAAAAGAAGTCTATGATAAATTTTTTCGTTTTCTTTTAATCTGGCAAATCCATCCTCTAGATGAAGTAAAATAGACTTTAGATTTTCGACATCTTCTTTGCTATTAGTTTTTCTTTCAAGAATTTTTTTTGCTTGAGCTACCTTACTTTGAATACTTTTCTGGACTAATGGACTTGCAATATGGCTTCTAAGATTTTGAATTTCTATCCGAAATATTTCAAGTTTAGCTTGAGCTTCATTTCTTTCAGTAACAAGTTTTGATGTCTTCTCATTTAAGTAATTAATTTCGTCAATATACATGAGTCTAGCTCGTTCTTCTGCTTCTGCTTCTAAACTTTGTCTGAGTTTAATTTACATTTTACTAGCAATATCAGAATTCAATTGTTGTAATTGCGATCTTAAAGAATGCTTGTCATTTTCATAAAGAATTTCTAGTTCTTGTATATTCTTTGCCCCAATTTCTTGAATTTCTTTTATTTCTTGAGTATGTTCAAGCTTAAGTTTTTCCATTTCAGCAACCAAACTAGCTATATGGTCAGCTTGCTTCCTTAAAATTCCATTATCATTTCTGTATATTTTTTACATTTCTGGTTCTTGTTGCTTCTTTTGTCTTTGTAATAAGAAGTTTTCATTCTTTAAACTAAAAATTTCTGTTTGCAGGTTGAGCATTTCCTGTTGAGAGTCCAACTTTGAAGATCTGACTTGAAATTCTAAATCCTTGATTTTCTCTTTGAGCTTATCTATGCAATCATGAAGATTTCGAATGGTATTTGCATGAGAAATTTTTAGACTGTTAACTTCATTAGCATATGTTTCTTGTAAAGATTTTATTTCAATTGAACTTTGAAGCTGTGTTTTTATTACCTCAATACTTTGGCTGCAAGAATCTTGCATTGATTTCATTAATGAGTTATAGAGTTTCTTTGTTGTTTCTTCACGAATTTTGCAAGCCTCTAACTCTGATTTAAGAAATTCAATTTCACTTTCCATTATAATGGAATCCAAGCCACACTGTATCATAGTTATGGGTATGGCAGGGTCTGGGAAAACTACTTTTGTTAGAAAACTTTACTCAGTACTTAAAGTAATGCAAAAGAATGTTTATTCAATAAATTTAGATCCTGCTATTAGAAAATTAAGTTTTCCTGCGAATCTTGATATTTGTGACACAATTAACTACAAGAAGCTTATGCAAGAATATTCTTTAGGACCTAATGGAGCAATTGTGACCGCGTTGAATTTATTTGCAACCAAGTTCTTTGAGGTAATTGATTTATTAAATAGCAAACAAGGCATTGAGTTTATAATAATTGATACACCTGGACAAATAGAAACATTTTCTTGGTCAGCTTCAGGAAGTATAATAACAGAAGCTCTTTCAAGCAACTTCCCAACAAGTATAATTTATGTTGTTGACTCTGTAAGAACAGTAAATCCTAATTCTTTTATGTCCAATATGCTTTATGCATCTTCGTTATACTACAAAAATCAATTACCAATAATAGTTGTTTTCAATAAAACAGATTTGCAACCTGCAGAAACATGCATGAATTGGATGATTGACTTTGAGAGCTATATGGAAAGCTTAGATGGAATAAGTTCTCATAGCTATTTAGCAAATTTAAATCGTTCGCTTGCTTTGGTTCTAGACGAATTTTATCAAGATCTTCCATGTCTTGGAGTTAGCTCTTTAACAGGTTTTGGCTTTGAAAACTTACTTCCAAATATGCACAAAAGCAGACAAGAATACATAAGTATTTACTTGCCGGAGTTAGAAAAGAAAAAAAAGGTTATAGAAGAAAATAGAGTTAAACAAGAAATCCAAAAAATGAAAAAAGATAATGAAGATCTTTCGGAAATTAGGAAGTTTATGAGTGAGCTTAGAACTGTTGAAAAAAATAATGAAAATAGTACTTAATTAGATGTTTGTTTAATTTCCCAATATTCATTTTTAAAACTAATTTAGGACTCATCATTTTTTAATTAATATCATCATTGTGATGATTTAAGTTTATATCTTTTATTATTTATTGAATAAAAAAAATTATATGAATATACCTATTCAATTCTTATGTGTAATTATGATTAAGCTAGCCATTATATGCCCTACTCATGTCCTTTGGATCGCTTAAGTTGCCCTGACACTCCAAAATTGAGCTGCATCCAACTCAATCTGAATAGGATATTCATGAAATAATGTACGATTGATTATATTATTATACGTCACCCAGCCGTGATTTTATTGACTTTCTAAATGTACACTACAGCAAAAACCTTGATCTCAAAAAAATATTCTAAGATTTGGTGTTATCAAANTGTACACTACAGCAAAAACCTTGATCTCAAAAAAATATTCTAAGATTTGGTGTTATCAAAGCACATACCTTAGAATGTATTTTTTTGGATGGATGATAACTAATATGATTAATTCAAATAATCCGTAAATCAGTTTATTAACTTGGCTAGATCATTGCACCTATTGATATATATCTCTAATAGTTATTCAAAATCTTTAGTTAACCAAATACAAAAGAATGATTATAGATTTTACTTTAAATATTTTTATAGCAGCGAATCTTGATTTATCTTAATAAATAGTTTATTTCATAGAAAATACAAATTTTATTTACTAGCAACCCCTATTTTTCTTATATTTAAACCATTTAATTTGCTAAATTAAATAATTAATATTTTTATCACCAGCAGGTACAATTTTGCACTATTATTCAAAACAAAGGTAATTTCCCAGTTTTCATTTATTTATTAAAATTATATTTTAGCTTAAGTAAATGCTTAAATTTGATAGCTTTATTTATTTTATCTATAACATATCTTACCTAAAAATCCTGATTTCAACCCTTGAAAATTAAAAAACTCTTTTAGCAACACTTGTAATTATAGACTTTATTTAAAAAGTAAATGAAATAAAGATGTATTTACTAAGAAGCAATACTTTGTGGGAGTAATTTTATTATTTCTTCAAATTCTTGGGCAGTTGTATCTAAAGAGATTTCTTGGTCTAGTTTTTGAGGATTCCCATACTGACTTGCTCTAAAAGGAAACAGTTTTTCATATAAAATTATCAGTACTTGCTCATTAGAGATAAGAAGTTCCATAATTTTTCTTTTATCAGATGGACTGAAAACTTCTGCTTTTTCTTTAGGACTACTCCTTGTTTTTAATGGAAATTTTTGGAGTCTTAAGCTTTTAGCTCTTCTATGCCCAATTTCTTTTTTTACTTCTTCCACACAGTCTAAAAACAAATTTTCTAGCTCACTTTTTTCTAAAAATGCTGAGGATTGGATGACTGATAAGTTTTGAATTTTTTTCCGTTCGTTGTTTATAATTCTCTGGTAATGCTTAGAAGCTTCATTATAATGTTTTGCCTGTCTTTCCATTAACTCTTCAATTTCCTTTAGCATCGCAATATCATTCCTTTTGTATTTTGTCAGTAGTTCAGCAATCAATTCTCCTGATTTTGAACTTGGAGTGTACTTTGCAGGAGATTGAGGAATATTATTAGTCTCTACTGTGGTGATAAGAACTTGCTCAACAGATGGTTTGGAATCTTTCTCAATCTTAGCCAATTTGATTGACTTTTTAGCAGTTTTCAATTTCGACTTATAAAATTTGCAATCTGTCTCTAATTCTTTATTTTTTTCTTTAAGAATGTCGATTTCTTTTTTATACTCCTCAACAGTTTCACCAAGTTTTATCGCTTCTTTGCGGAACCATTCTAAAGATTTTTGTAGTTTTTTAAGTTCTTCATTATGCTTTAAATTGGGACCTGTATTGTTGGCAGCCTTTTTCAAGTCTTTTATTTGAGTATAAAGGTTATACATCTGATACTTAAAGGCATTAAGAAAATCTTGCTCATGTCGTTGTAAGACTGTATCTAAATCTCCATTTAAACTGCTCATTTGCTGTTTGATAGCATTGTGATATTCAATAATTCTTTCTTGTGCTGAGCCTTCTTTAACCTTGCTTACATCTGTTATAAAAGATCTATCGTTAATTATTGAAGGTAAACGGACCATATCTTTTTTGGCTTTTTCGTTAATTCCATCCATGTTATTATATAATTTATAGTTTTACTCTTCCTTACTTACTATTATTTTTAAAGTAAATCAGAACTGATGCCATTAATTATTAGGCTAGACTTTTTTAGAAGTCCCTTTCAAAACATAGCAAACAGGAAATTGAATGAAAAGATTTTCGAAAACTTCTTTTGCATAATAATGCTCGATATTTTTTTCAAGGTAACTCAAGCAAACATTAAGGTACTTCTCAAAAGAAAATTTTTGAATTTCAGAAAGAATTTTGATAGTAAGTCCTATTTCTTTAGAGAATGAGCATTTTATAATGAAATAAACTATTTTATCACACATTTTTTCTGAATGTATATAATGTGTTATAGAGAGGATTTCACAAAGAGCTTCAAGAATGCAAGTGACCTTACTAGAGCAAGGTTCTTTTAATAATAAATTCGTAAGGGTAAAAATAAGATTTTTGCATAAATATTGATGTTCAGACATTTGAATCAACTCACATATGACAGCCCAAATAGCAAAAATTGTCTCTTGGTCTCCAGAAATTAATATAAACTTTTCAATTATATACACAATCTGTTCCTGAGTTAATCCATTTCTTATAATTTTTAAGAGACACCAAGCACTGTAAACTTTAATCTTCATATTTTCTATTTCGTTTTTTTGTGAAGGAGCAATAAAGTCTGTGAAGTTTAAAACTAGGCTTAAAAAATTATTTCCACATAATTTAGGAGTTATAGTATTAGACAGAGACCATAACGCAATTTCTTTAATGTTTTGATATGGGCTAAAAATAAAGTTTATAATCCATCCTGCATTTTCTTCAACTAATGAATTATCATGTGATAAGCAGCCTATAAGGGCTATCATTATATATGTATTTGAATAATATATGCTTGTTAAATATTTCCAAGTTTCCATAGTTTTTTCTTTCATAAAAACATATGTATAATAATCAGCACAGACATCAAAATATTCTTCTTTCATTAGAAGGGAAGCTAATTTATGAGAAACTCTCTTATCATTGAATTCATTTGAGAGTTTAAGTATTTCAACAACTGAGTTAATAATAAGAGAGTCCTCAATTTCTAATAGATCACATAGTGCTTTGCAGTCTATATAAAATCTATTTTCTCTGAACCAATAAGAATATTCATATATTGCAGTAAGACTTTCGAATAAGCATTGATTTATCATTTCATATAAAACATAACCTATAGTAATTGGTTCAATTCTTCCTAAAAAGTGTTTCATAGATCTAGTTAAAGTTTGCAAGCAAATTCTATCGTCAAATTTATATTCAATACATTTCATGCATAAATTATAAATTATCACTGAATATTCTTCGGGTAGAAAGTCGATTTCTTCACAAACAAATCCTAGAGTTCTTAAGTTTCCTATACAAAAACTTTTTTCATTATTTCTTGTAAAGTCTAATAAAAGTGCGAAATTATAAAAATTACCTTTTTGTACTTCTTTAGTTAAAATATTCGCTAAGCATATACCTGCTGTAGTGGAATTATATGTTTGCATACCTTGAAAACACCAACTTAGTATTATTGATCTATTCTCATCTGAAATTATCTCAAAAACTCCATAGTTTTTGATGATAAAGTTGCCAATTACAAAGGCTAGTTCATTTGCTGGAAATCTTATAGTTAATTCATTAAGAACATCTATAGGTTGATTTTCTATAATACTTTGAAGTGCTCGTTCTGCAATATGTCTAGTAATATTATTTGATGATGCAGCAGAGAATATAATTTTTTCTAATGCATCCATTAATAATATTCACATTGATTGTATCTTGGATTTTTAATATGATGTCTCGAATTGTGAAAACTTCTATATATTTACGCTTAATTTAGTGAGCATATTGCTGTTATTTCTGTGCATTTGGCTTTGCTTAAAAGACCCTCTGCTGCTGTTAAATCTATTTAATTTATGTATAAATCAGAGTTTAGAATGCGAAATTTTTAAGCATCTATTTTACTACTATCTATATTCATTAATTTCTTTGAACATCAGTTTTGAACCTTTATAGATGATTTTTTTAATTTTCAGTAATAACTTATTGATAATAGGATTTAACTGATTATTTTATGCGAATATTGTTCTAGCACACTTTATATATGTGCTTGCAGCTTTATTTTTCAATTTCATTATTTACAATCTGCAGCTCTTTTCTTCTTTATCGTATAATTTCTTTGAATTTTTGCTTTATCTTATATATGATAATATATTTTAAACTTACATCACTATTAGGAGAAATATTACATCATACAGGCACTTAAAAAAATCTAATTTGCTAACTTAATATTAAATTGGAAGAGCTACTGATTTATCTCCTTTAAGTTTTGCAAGAATGTAGTAATAGAAGAAATCAGCGTATAGAATAGTCTGAACAACTCCACCTGAAAGAGAAATCCATGAAATAGGCTCATTATCCATAATCTTTGCAACCCAGCTAAAGATGTATAAAAGCCTGTATCCTCCAAGAGTAAAAACATAATGTGATGTCAAGTTCTCGACTCTTCCCATTTTTCTCATCATTTCTAATTGAGGAACAAAGGCAACAGCTTCTAAAAAGATAGAAAAGCTCCACATAATCTCCACAAATGTAAACTCTACATTGAAAATCATGCTCAAAACAAAGCAAGGGCCTAGTAGCCACTTCCAATATTGAAAGCTGTCTCCTTTAACATCATAAGTCTGTCTATATAGCTTAGCGAATCTCATAAGATATATCAAATACCCGGTGATAATGAGATAAGCTACTTTCATAAACGTGTTGTAAAGGGATACGAAGTATAGGAACAAGTCCAAATATCTAGTTGCAAACACAATCATGTAAAGTTCTTGAGTCTTGCAGGAAATACCTACGCAGTTCTTGCTATTTCGGATCCTAAAAGCCAAAATAAGCAAGGATGCAACGTGGAGCATGTCACCAGCTATTCTGAAAAACATTTATACCATTATTTTAGTTAATGGTTAGTTTTGAAATCTGAGAGGCAATTAGATCAAAGGCTTATAGATTGGAGTAATTCTGTAGCTAGAGAGTATCTTAAGCCTCAATGGATGAAGCATATTCTAAACTCTAGCATGCAACTAGTTATACTACTTTTTTAAATATTTTTGTGCATATGTTTATATCAGAAATACCATTTTCTTCGAAGCGATTTTACAGAAGATATATTGCAGATTATTGTTGCCTTTCAGAAGAAAATTTTATAATAAAACAGAATAGCAAAGAGTTGAGATGGAATATTTGTATTTATTTGATATACTCTGAAAATTTGAATGCCTTTAAACTTAAAAAGAGGATACTCTTATTTCCAGGACTATATAGATAATGAAATTTGTAGTATTGAGGAATAAAGAGAATACAAAACCGAAAGACCAGAAATAAAATTAGGTTAAAAAATATGTAAATAAAGCAATTAAAAACTAATCATAAATGAACATTGCACTATGAAGCAAACAATTAGAAAATAATTAAGATCAAATAAGAATTCACACCAGAAGAAGCAAATTAGCAAGGGCTGAGCACAAGTCAATTATTATTACTAACTATAACTATTTAGATGGCTTGACATGGAAAAATCTATATGCAAAGGTCGACTCTATCATATGTAATTACAAAATATTAAATATTTCTTTGAGAAATAGTGTTTCGTGCTTACTATCTATCATTCAAAATTTGTTATGAAAATCTCACATAATTATAAAGGATTAGGTTAAAATGATTGTTATTTCAAAAGTTAAAATTCTTCCTTCTTTCCTCAAAAATCGAAATTTAATTTAGCTAAATATATAATAAGCAGAGTTTAAACTCTAAAGAATAGAATCATAATTTATAGTAAGCCTATATTTTACAGCATTAAAATAATTATAGATTTTCAAGACTACTGCAAATAATAAACAAGAAGAGCGAAATCAATTTGACTCAGATTGTATGTGGCTCAGAGAGAGTACTAAAAAACCAAAAAAGTTTAGGGTATATAAAATCCTTTCATAAATGGTTAATGCAAGATATAATTATTATTCAGAGAGTAACAAATAAACTACAAGTAATAGAGCATAATACAGATAAATCAGTAATATAATCAGTAAGAAAGAGAATAATATTCATGTTTTTTTGAGAATTAATAATATTTTGTATCATATTATAAGAAATGAGCATGACCAGAATAAGCAATAACTGATATAAATTTCTTAACCTTCAACATAATATACTAATATAGCAATACCATAATAAACCAATAATTATTATCTATCATAAAATTATATTCATTCTTTTCTGTCTAAAGCTGCCAATTCATTAAGCTTCCAAAGTTTTTCTCCATAAGTAAACGCTGGAGAAAGATCGTTTTCTGGGGGGTTTATTTTTTTTTGCACTGAAGAAAGCATTCTTGGCTGATTATTATATTTCCCAATATTCTTCTCCCCTTGCTTTCTTTTTAGAGTTTTCACAGGAGCAATACTTTTATTTATTGGAATATATGAATAAACTTTTAGCTTAGACCTTGGGGAGATCTTTAATATTTGCGGTTGATAAAAAAAATTTATGTTAGGGGACTCACTTTCAATTCTGGGGCTTTTCGAGTGTTTTTTACTATAATGCCTATCGCGGTACATCAAATAGTCTAGCTGAGGAACTTGAGAACAAATATTTGAACTAGTAAAGCACAACGACTCATATGGTGATAAACTTAAGGATTTTGTATCTCTGTAATTCCCGTTAACGACAATTTTGGGTAGTTTTATTTCTTCTGATGGCTCAGGAGTTAAATTATCTTGTGTTGAGTTTACACTATAAGAAAAATAGTCTTTTCTCATATCCTATATTATACTAATCATAACAAAATAAAGTTAATTACTATATCTTAGGCTAGTAATAATATGGATGCTTTATAATGTTAGAATAAGTTGCGGAGATACAAAACTTAATTTAATTGTATTAAAGAGCCTCATTCCAGCTAAATAATTTATTATGTTCTATCTGCATTCCCAAATTTTTATTGATTTGTCAACACTTCCTGAAGCTAAAAGAGGATACCTTGGATTCATAGCAATACATAAGATAAAATGCGTATGAGCATCTAAAAGCTTTTTATTGCAGGAACCTGAAGTTAAATCCCAAACTCTAATGCTTTTGTCATCAGAACAACTTATCAAAAATTTTCCTGAGGGATGGAATAATACTGTTTTCACCCAATTGTCGTGACCTCTCAAATTTATCATGCAGTTATTGTTTGTCACATCCCATATTCTGATTATTTTATCTCTACCTGCTGAGGCTATAAACTCAGGGTTTTTCCCTCGTTTTTCTTCTTCAACTGCACGATTTTTAGATGTTAACAATACAGTAATTGCCTCTTTGTTAGCAAATGCTATAGTCTCAACAACATTCTCATGTCCTGTAAGTATAAGTTGAGGTGCAGTAGCTTCTAATCCCCAGATGATAATTGACTCATCATTAGAACAGCTTGCAAAAAGTGAACCATCTGAATTTACTGATAAGTTTCTCACCCATTCATTATGCCCTAAGTATGTTTTAATACAGAAACCAGTGCTGACTTCCCAGAGTTTTATTGAATGATCTCGTGAACTAGATAATATAAAATCTCCCGCAGGTAAAAATTTCACACAGCCAACATTATGATCATGACCATGAAGAGTCTTTGTGCACTCAAAGCTTTCGAAATTCCAGATCTTAATTGAGAGATCAGCTGCACAAGAGACTAGTAAAGTTCCGGTGTTAGGCTCAAATGCTACGCAATTGACAGTGGCAGTGTGTCCTTTAAGAATTTTTTCAAGATTCCCGTTCTCGTAGTCCCAAACTCTTATAGATCCATCTTCAGAACTTGAAGCGAAAACGGAATAAACAGGATGGAATGAAAGTGAAGTTACAGGCTCACGATGGCCCAGCAAATTGAATTTTTCTGGAGCCCTTGGCAAGTTTTCTGATGCTTTGTTTCCATCTGTTAGTTTTTTCCCAGGTCCATAAAAGATCATTTCTTCTTTTAATTGATCAACTTCAGTTTGTAGGCTCATTACTTTTTGCTGTAGACGAACTACTGATGACCACTTTTTTTCTAAGATATCAGATGGACCTAGCTCTCCTGTTATATTAGCTTCTTTTTCAAATGCATTTGCAGACTGTGTCAAACCTGCAGATCTTAAATAGCTAAGTATCGCTTTGTGCAACTTCTCTTTTTCTTTTTCAGTGAGAATCATTATTAAATTATACTTACAAGAAGCGGTGATTTTAATGAAATTCGGTTAAAAATAGTTATCAATAATGAATTTTATGTATCGTAAAGACCAAGCGCATTTAGAATTTATAATCTTCATGCTCGATGTAATTTTAATTATTATTCATTTACTTCACAATCTGGTATTCATTGTGATATATTGTGTAGTAAACAGAATTATATTAGAAATTAGTATTTTTGCAGGATATCAAAACTACGCTAATGAAGAAAGGGGCACACTAATCGTTATTATTGGTTAATAGAGTCATGAGTTTTTCTAGATTCTTATAATTATAAGTATTTTATTCAGCCAATTCTCCCTTTTATATGATAAATTGCATGGTTTTATTTATCAAGTAATTAATCTTTTTTAATTTTGATAATAGTATAAGACTTTGAAATAAAGCAATTATATATTTCTTGCAGGATTTTGTTACAAAAAAGTTTAAACGTGAATTAATTATTGATTTTCAAATTATTCATGTGTTTATTTAATAGAACAGTTTTTTTATAATTTCATCTATATATTTTTTTCTAAATTTTTGATCATTTCTGTATCTTAAAAATTAGTTTTAGCCATAATATTTTCTTGCAAATCATTCAAATTTATTCAAGTCTGTCTTTCATATTTTATAATTTTATTATTTTAGAGCAAGTTAGTGCTAACATAAAAAACTGGTATTTTCCCCAAGCCTAAATTTGCAATTTTGGTTATAGATTAGTTGTGAAAAATTGGGAAAATTGTTTTACATTTTGGAGTTTCTTATGGAGCTTTAGTAGTAATATTAAACTAGTTTATTAATTAATGTAACATATTTAAAACTCAAAATAATCTAAAATGATCTAAAAGGTCTAAAATAATTAAACTAATTATTAGTTCTTCTTACTTTATCTAAAATCAAAATTTATCTACTTGAACGAAGGAGATTTTCTATTATATGGTCGCATAGAGCCTGGCGTTATGTTCCGAACAGCGCCGC
>MPUH01001136.1:0-23129 GCA_001970955.1 Stentor coeruleus
CCTGAAAACTTGCTGAGGTCCCTGAGAATAAGCGATACAGATTACTAAACATTATAGAAAATGTGAATAATAGGATTGCATAGAATTTTAGCATAATTTTCTATAGTTTTTAGTAAGAAAAAAATATTTGTGTAAGAAATTAATGTATGTGAAGATAAGAGTTGCTAAGGATTGAATTAGAATACCCTTTGATTGAAATGATGAATTGGATTATAAACATTTATCATATACAAAAATATCTTAAAATCCTTATCAAAAAATATATCCACAAATTTTACCACAGCCCGGTAACCAAACCTAAACCCTACAAAAAACTAACACCTAAATAAATCCTCCACCTTCTTCCCTCAGCCCCAATTCCACATATTCTTAAATCCTCTTACACCCAAAAAAATACATTTTCTCCTATCTTTATATTTTGCATACTACCTAAGAACCCAATCTATCTTTAAATTTTGCTTATTGTGTGCTATAAATAAAGCATAAATATCTTAAGATTTAAAAATTCAGCATAAAATAGTCTTATGCTATATATAATAAATATTAGTATAAGAATATAAAAAAGATGAAAGCACTTAAGCTTAAATCTCTTATATCTTCAGATAAAAAACAATTTTTTGTAAAGCCTCCAGAAACAATCAAAACTGTTCGTGATATCGAAAATGCAAGTTGGAAAAACTGCACATTCTGCATAGTTGAAGGACTGAAAGACTTACTAAGAGGTAAACGGACAAAACGAAGTTCTATAATAAAAGAAAAAAACGAAGACCACGACCAAGCAGAAAAACTCAATCATTGGCGACACAATTCTTCAGCTCAAAGCCCAAGATGTTGCTAATTTCTGGGTATCATCCATTTATATCCTGTTTATCCTCAGATCTAACCTTATTTATAGCATGCTCTCACTTTATCATATTTTTATATAAAACTTTCAATTTGTCATCACTTCACCCTTATACCAATCTTTTAATGAAATCTACTATTAAAAAAATCATCATCACAATACTCATAAATCAATATATTTTATCAGCATCTAAACTTTATATAATTTTTTATCGATTTTAGTAAATAAAAACGCTTTAAACTTTTTTTCTAAAACTCTTTTTTCTCACATTTCACACACAAAAAAAAACTTCAGGATTAATTCGCACAACCAAAACCTCTAAGTCCACACCTTAATTTTCACTTATCAAAAACGTGTTAAAAATAGGTCAAATCTAAACATTTCAATATATTCGAGACTTAGTCCGGGTTTTTTCTTAATAAAATAAACAAACTCATCAAAAAGTCAATTATAAAACTAATCAACACCTTTCCATATAACAATTCTAATCAAAACTAATAAAAACACTTATCATATTTTCTGCTAAGCATATTTGTTGTATATATTTTATATAATCTAATAACATATAAAGCTAATAATCTTACTGACTATAAGTTTTTATAATATTTCCTTATATAATCAAAAAACAAAGCATTTTTCTTGCTCATTTTGCTTCTTTTCTTTTCTGTTCTTTTTTTTTATTGCTTCTGCTAGTTTGTTTTCAAGCCGTTTCTCAAAATCCTGAAAATTTTCTTCATCATGAGCTGATAGACTTTTAGCTTGACAATCAACAGCCTCTGAGATTATGTCTAAATTTTTCTGCATTTTTTCAATACTATTTATTAGTATATTAGTAGGACTAATAGTTTTATAGTGATGATGATGGCTGGTGTTTACAAATAATTTATCAGCATTTTTTTGAGTTTCTACTGGATTATCAGGAGTTTCTCCTCCTGTACTATAATCTGTATCCACACTATCTATTTTGATTGTGTACTTTTTCTGAAGCTGTGTTCCTGAGTTATCCATGGATAAAATTTTATTATATAAATGGTTGATTTGACTAACTATTATATTTAGCAATAACTAAAAATAGGTAATGAAGTATATTGAGAATAATGATTTTAATGTGGTTATTAATGAGAAAGAAGTAAATTCAATGATTAGTTATTGATATGTTGGGATATGTGATAATGTTTGTAGTATGAATAAAACCACAAATTGTGTGGATTTTGGATTAGGAGTAAAATTTTTTGTTTAAATGAATAGAATTGACAAAGTGGATGTAGCTTTTGATAGGACTTTTTATTTTGGTTTTCGGCTGATTTTAAAGACTGAATATTTTATATTTAAATACAGATGCAATTTTCAAAATTATCATACTTAGAAGATGGGTTTTCATAATATACAATAACTAATACTTAGGCTTATAATGAAAAAATATATAGTAACTAATATTTAGGCTTATGATGAAAAAATATATAGACATTGTTTAGATTTATTACTAAAATACTAAAAAACTTCTACTAAAAAAAAATCAAATCCTCCAATATAACAAAACTAAATTCTTATAATCATATAAATTTATTATATCAATTTGCCTACAAAAATCAATTAAATCTAACCTCAACAAAAATTTACTATTTCATCCACTATTTATTCCTAAATTTTAAACCAAGTAAAGCTTTTTATATAATAAAAAAAAAGCTTTCCCTAGTATCATTCCCTTAAATCCAATTTTATCATATTAATTTTATTTTGTAATCCCTTAAAACATAATAAAATGTTATCTCTATTTTTACGTATCAGTGATTATTATATTCCATTTGATATTTAGTGGAAATCACTTGTAAATGCGCATTATGTATTTTTCGACGAAGTCTTTTAAAACTAAATTCCGGATTAAAGGATTTTGGCTGACAAAGTTTCCACCCGGCTATACCTAGACGAACATAGGGTGATGAAACTAACTTAGATTTTTTATATGTTTTTATTGGAGATTTTTCCTTTATAGCTACAAGTCTTCGAGGTCTTGCATATGTGTGGATTACAAAGGAAGTCTTTTCATCGCTATATCTTTCTAAAGAAGGTTTATCGAGAACTGGATATGATGGATCTGATATTTGGATTTCTTCAGTAATCTGATTGTAAATGTAATTTTCTTGTGGGGATACAAGTCTTCTGTTCCCATAAGAAGAATATGAGCCAAAACATTCATTAGCTGGAAAAGTTTCTAATGGGCTTTCAGAACGTAGGTTTATTGGGGATTTTCTCATAGAAACTGATCGTTTGTTGTTAGAAGTTTTAGGCTTTATTATTTTTGGTGTTTTGGCTTGAGAGCTTTCCCATATGCATCCATATAGTTGATTTGATTCTTTTGATTTTTGATATTCCCTTAGCATTTTAATCTTATTTAGAGATGGCTGATTAATAGTTTATGGATTTTTTAAAGAATAATTATTAGTGTAAAGGATGAGTAGATTATGAATTGAAAATATTTTCTTAAGATTAGTTTTTATGTATTTTATAAGGATTTTTAGAATTTTGGTATGTGGTTTGATGCTAACTGTTGTAGTTTTATAAGATTGTTTTGGATATTTAGATTATTTGTGTTGATGATAAATGTAATGAAAATATAGATGATTTTTATATATTTATCGATAAGTTGTGTAAAATTCAAGATTGATAACGATTAAAGTGCATAGAAAATATTACTACAAATAATTGTGTTATATTTATAAAACCAAGTGACACTTATGGGATATATATAACAAGTAATTAAAAACAACTAAAAATACTGTAGAAAAGTAAAACAATATACATAAAAAGTTTTAAAATAATCATACAGCAACAAAAAGTCAGTTAAAAAATCAATAACTTAAATTCATATCAGTTAAACCAAAAAAAAATACATTTAACTTAATATCCTAAATACTACTTAATACCCAAAGATATCCATCATAAACCTTCACTACTTAAAATTTTAACCTCTCCTAAACTCATATCAAATATCATAAAAACAATCTAAACTCCTATAAAAAACCACTCTTTCACAACATCTTATCATCCTTTGATAAAAAACCCCTCTCATTTTCTACACAAAAATCCCCAGTTTTCTACGATTACTTATTATCTATGTTTATCTAGGTTTTTCTTTCTTATGCAAATAAAGGGCCTTCAATGAAACTCCTTTAACTTTGACAACCTTAAACCTAACACCCGGAATATCACCGACAGCATGACCACTTCTTCCAAATCCAGCAACAAGAACTTCATCATTTTCATCAATAAAGTTCAAGCAGCCATCATTAGGTACGAAAGCAGCGATTTTTTTCCCGTTTTTCTTAAGGAGAACTCTCACACACTTTCTCACAGCAGAATTTGGCTGTTTAGATTCAATACCTAGTTTTTCGACAACAATTCCTTTTGCATGCGATGTCCCAGCGAATGGTTTTTTGAATTTCGAACTCAAATGAGCCTTTTTGTAACCTTTATCAGCCCATCTTTGTTCACGTCGTCGTTTCTTTAGTTTACGACCAGCCCTGATTCCACGAGGCTTACCTGCAGCCATATTTATTATAGGCCAATGTATATATTTTGATATATAAGATAAGAATTGATTAGATTAAGAAATGATGATAATATTTAGGGTATTATATAAAAATGATGAATTAAGATGATTTTATTGTAAAAACCCCTTTGATTGCTTGGGCGAATTCGTTACGGTTATCAAGAGTTGATTTTATACATCGACCTTCACTCATACGAATTGATAAACCGATTATTCCCCGTTCTTCTAATGAGACCATTTCATTTGTTGGGTTTTTATTAAGAATACGACCTTCTTTGGTTACGACGTAGATGGTATCTTTTGTAAGTATTAAATTCACATCAATTCCATCGATTTTACCATTTTGACTTATGCTGATAATCTCCTCTGGAGCGAGGTTTAGTATCCCAGCTATACCTGAATTCCCAGCAACTTCTAATAATGATTTTCTTAGTAAAATACATTCGTTATTTTTCTGTTCAAGTTGCATAGATAGCATTGATACCATTTTCTTCAGTTCATCAATTGTTTTTTCATCATTTTTTCTTCTATCTGTCCTTTTTTCTGTACGTAAAAGATCTGAAGCATTAATATCAATTATATTCTCTTCAGGGTTTATAAGTCTAAAGTAAAAACTTTTTAATTCCATAAGAGACTCAACTATTAAATCTGTTTCTGATTGAACTATATCAATGATGATTGGATCTGTATTAATTTTTAATAGCATATCTTCTAATAAATTCACTGAACCTTCTATTTTTTCTAGGGAAATAGACTCAGTTGAAGACTTTTGCCCTTTTTTAATAGTTTTTGATGTTATTTTTTTGCATTGGTAGTCGATAAGGTTGTTGTTTTTAGAAAATTGCATTTGATTTATAAGAAAAATTGTACAATTCTGCTTGGCGTAACAGGTTATTTGGAGATTTCGCATGTTCCCACTGGATTTAGCATCGTAAATTGATGGTGAAGTTCCTTCAGAGCTCACTGAATCACTTGATAAGTTTTCTATATTAAAGTTCTCAGCAGAAAAAACATATTTTAATGTCTTGAGCTCTTGGAAATTGTGCACACGGAGTTTTACTAGTAAAGATGGGGCTAAAAAGGTCAGTTTGTTGTCATTGCTTGTAATTTTATCTTTAATTCTAGTGAAATTGTTTGGTTGCGAACAGTAAAAAGGACTAAAAAGAATTTCTTTTCCCCATGAAAGCCATGACTCTGATTCTTGTATTTCAATTGGTTTGACTTCAGGAGACACACTTTTTTCTGATGCTGTAGCCAAATCTCTAACTAGAGTTTTATCTGAAGCAAGGTTTAGTTTTACTTCTAAACTGCTTGAAAGCTGAATAAATGTATCACAAACATTTTTCGCTTTCAAAAGTTCCACCCGATCATGTTTTCCAACACAAGTCGTATGTTCATTAGAAGTAAACAAAAACACATTAAATGACACTTCAACAACCTTGAATATCGTATAATACGAAGAGTTCTTAAATCCAAAGCACAAAGGGCATCCTCCACATTTATCATTCTCAAACTTATGTGACGTAATAAATTCACTCAAGCAATCATCTTTTTTACCAGAAATCACTCTTAAACTAAGCCCAGAGCATTCAATCCTTCTATAAATCCTAAAAGCAATTCCCCCATTAACAGCTACAAAAGGATTAATAAAATCTTCTTGCCATTGATTATTTGTCGTATTAACCTTAATCCTCTTCAAATGTATCCTAGCCTTATAATTAGCTTCTTCCGACATAGAAACCATTAAAAACAAGTCTTCAATTTCAATAGACAAATTAGCTAAAATCTTACTCAATAAACTTTCTTCAGTCTTAGTTACAGTCGGAGGCTTGTTAAGATTGACAAGGTTATCCGTTAATGCAAGTTCAATTTCAACTTTAGTCAATTTAATCTCTACTTTTTTAGTCGATAATGAAGTCCAAGGCAAGTTAAGCTCTAAAGTTGTAATCTTACCATGTTCAAGACGTAAATACGGTAAATTCAATGAGTTTGTTATAGCTGAAACATTAAGATTCACATTATGTAAAGATACATGACCACTCCATAATGATAGCTTATTCACGTCAATATTAGACAAATATTCAGAAGCAAATCTTAAAAGAACTCCTCTTAATATCCCTGCAATCATTATTTATTATAATTTTCCTATTATAATCACTACCCTTTTTTTACAACATATAAAATAATATACCTAATGTATAAACAAAGGGTTTCAGAAGATCATTCAGAGATAAATCTTAGTGTAAACAGGAAAAAACTCTCATCACAGTTTATGGAAAGAGTCAAAGGGTTTAAAAATAACATCTCACCTATGAGTTCTACAGTTAAAATAGATAGGAAATTTATAAACCTTCAACCAGTTCATAATGAAATTTCTATAACGAATATTATACAAGAAAAAGTGGCTAATTTAAAACATAAATTTGGTGAATTGGATATTATGAGAAAGAAACTTATAGAATCAAGATGTGATACTAAGGATGAAAATGAGATTAGGAATAATAGTTTGGTTAAGACTAGAGGAAAATCAACTGAGAATAATATTGAGGATTTTATGGAAAAAGAATTTAGTAAAACACGTCCTTCGGCTGAGAATATTTTTTGTAAAACTACGATGATGAATGAAAAATATGATGTACAGGAAAAATATGATAAGGATTTGTATAATGAAAGAAAATTAACACAAAAAGCTTTACTTGAAAAAAATATTATTGAAAGGGAAAGTCAGGAGAAATTTAAGGTACTCAACTGCCAAGTTGGGTCTTTGAATATGGAAATTGAGAATTTGAATGGTAAATTGATGACAACACAGAGAGATTTGAAGGAAATTGAAAGTGTGAAAAAACAACAGGAAGAGATGATAAATAGTCAGGCTTCAGAGATAAAATTACTTGAATCGAATTTGGTTTCTGCGAACTTGACAATTAGTCATTTGACAAAAAAAGTTGCATCATTGGAAAAGAAAATAAAAAACACATCACAAAGCAATACTTCAAATGCTATAAAAAACTTATCTTATATTATTTTGTCCAAAGATTCGCAAGGGACAGAAGCATCACCTTTTCAGATTATAAATCGTTACTTGGAAACTTTGGAAGAACTTCAAGACTCTGATAAATTCGCATTGAAAATGTTGGGAAAGATTGAAAATAATAAAAAAAAAGAAGTTTATTCTAGTTTACTTAGAAGGAAAATTGATATACTTGAAAGATTAGATAGGACAACTTGGACTATTGAAGAATTAGGTAAGTGTGTTATTGAATATAAATCTTTAAGTCCAACGAATAAATCAATGAGCCCAATGGGTAAATCATCTATGCAATTTGAAGGATTTAAACAAGAAGCTGAGGATAATGAAAAAGCTGAATTTTTAGCTTATATGAAATGCCAAGCTAGTATGGTTGAAGATCTTTTAATGATTTCTGAGATTGGTAATGAGTTTTGATATGAATAAATAGATTAAGTAATATTTTTACTATAAAATTTTATAGATTTTATTTAAAAAAACATATTTCGTTAAAAATTCCATTCTTATTTCCTTTGTCTGTCTTTCCTATTCTCTTTTATTCTTTTAGCTATCATAATCTTTTCAGGCTCTTTAAATTCATCTTTTTAAAAATGGATAAGATATGGAAAGATGATTTAGTTTTCGGTAATATCAGATAAAAAATATTGAAAATGATTCTGGATATAAACTGAAAGTCCTAATAATTCATTAAATGTTAATAAACTTTCAAACTTCTAAGTATTTTATACTATTTATATTGTATAAAATACCTTTATTATAATATCAATCTAGAATCTATTATATTAAAAATGTCTTATTAGTCCTGACACTTTTTTTCGAACGTTTATTTTTAAGTGTTTTTGTTGGGGTTTTCGCTCTAGACTCCTCCTTTTTTACTTCTTTTTTCAATCTATTAACTGATATTGCTTTAGGAAGACTAGTCTTCCTCTGTCTTGACGCTGCAGGAAGTGACCCTCTCGGTTTAAAAATCCTTTTATTTTCACTTGCAATTGGAGTTTGGGATTTTTTCTCATTAACCTTTTCTATTTTAACATCAATTTCTTTCCTTATAGTTCTCGGACTACAATGGCTTTCTCCTCTAACCGTACTATGAATGATTTGAAAAACAATTTCTTCCCTTTTCGAATCAGGCATATTTTTCAACACAGTCTCTAAATCATTACTACTTTTCATAATCATTTCATCAATCTTATCCATCATACTTTTAGCTTCCTGAGTTGTCAAACTACCTCTTCTAAGTAGCCTTTCAACTTTATTTTTCAAATTTGCTATAGAACTAGTATTCAACATAGTCTTTGGTAAGCCTATACTATGATTTTCTATATTATCAAATGTAAAATACTCAGGTAATGGCATAGCTAACGGTGTTGGAGCTTCAGAAAACAATTGTGAAGGGTTGACAATTTCATAATATTTCCTATTACTTTCATGAAGGATAATCAATAAATCTTTTGCAACTTTTTCTAAAGTTTTTACAAGCATATTTATATGTTCTGTAAGTTTACTTGTATCATCATCTTCAAGTTCATCATTATCTTGTTCTTGAAACCCTTTTTCTATAGTACTTGCTAAGCTTTCAATAACCATAGATTCAGAGTTTAATCTAGGAAATGATATGTTTTCATCAACAATTCTTGTTGGAACTAAAGGTTTTAAGATTTTCCTTATATCTAAATCGATAGTTTTAAGATAATCAATCATGTTATTTCTACATCTTTCTCTATATTCAGAGATTACTGAACTGATACGTTTTGTTATTTTTTCTATAAAAAGTTTGTCTTTTGTTATACGCATTGATATTGATTCTAATTGGACTTTTAAAGATTTTATCTGTTTTTTTAGTTTGTTTGAGTCTTGGATTCCTTCTTGTATTCGGTCGATTTTTTCAATATTTTTTAAGTCTAGGTCGTATAAATCATTAGCAATATTGGCTAGTTTTTCAAAGGAGTAGATGTCGAGCCAAACTTTGTTGGGAAAATCCTATGTAGAGTTTACCGGCAGACCTTCGAGATCTGTGGAGTCGAGGATGCTAATGATTTCTTTGTGTTTAGAACTTGTGGCTTCTTGGATTATATGCATTTCTCGTAGTGACTTAGGGAAATTTGAATAGACCATGATGAAAATTGATTAGAAGTTGGATTAAAAAATTGATATGAGGATTTTCATGATAAAATTTTTTGTGTATGATATAAAAAGTTTTGGATTTAAAGGCTTAAGGGAAAAAGCTGAATTTAAAGTTGTAGGATTTAGGGGATTATAATAATAGAGTAGAAATAAGATATGGGTTTTTTGATAGAGTTTATGAGTATTTAATACTAATAAATGTAGTAAAGAAAATAATATATTGATTTAAAATTACAAGTTGCTAAAAGAGTTTTGGTATTATAATGAGGTACTATAGAGGAATTTTGTTTTATTTAGGAAGGAATATACAATATATTATATATGTAAAATTATTAAAAATACGCCAAAAATTCTAATAAAGCAACTAAAATTAGCAAACCGTTTATTTTGTCATTATATTTTCAATCAAGCCATCAGTATTATTAATCCTATATTTCAAAGCATTTTGGCAAATCAATCCTGATAATATAGAAAATGGATTTAGCAGCAGCGAAAAAAGAATATCAAAAGTATTTAAACTGGAAACGAAAAGAAGGTCTGCCAGTCAATCTTACAAACGATCGTTCCTCACTTTTTACCTGTTTATTACAATCCCTGTACATGATTCCATATTTTGTAAGAAAGACCTTTTCAATGCCATCACCTCAATTAACCGGAACATTATCTCAATCACAAATCTTAATTCAAACATTACAAGGATTATTTTCTAATATGATGTCCTCAATAGAATCCTCAATCAATTGTAATAGTCTTATTGATAAATTCCCTTTGTTTAATGATAAACTCAATAACAACATTCTAATAAAAGACTATGTTGATAGTTTTTTCAAAGGAATAAATAAAGCTTTTGAAGATGTTATGGAAAAATCTAAAACTGCTAAGAAAAGAAAAATCAAGAAAATGTTTATAGGAGAAATTTTACAAAGAATAAAATATTGGGATATTAAAGGTACTAAAAAACTTAAGAATGAAAAAATTGAATTTTGTGAGATAGAAGTTGAGAATTTTTGTGGGAATTTTTATAATGCTGTTGATAAAACTTTTCAGAGAAAAGAAGTTGAAATTAATGATGGGAAAGGGGGGAAGATATCGGGTTATCAAACACTTTGGATTAATAAAGATCCTAAAATTATGCTTTTCCATGCTAATGTGAAAAAAAATCAAGTTAAGATGTCTGATGGTACGATTGAAATACTGAAAAACTTTTATCCGAAAGTGTTTCGTTTATCGAATAAAACTGAAGTTAAAAAATTCCGAACAGAAAAATCGAGAGTCGATTCTAAATTGAGAGTACTGATAGAAAAAATGAATTATTTATCAACACTTAATCTTACTACACATATATCGAATATTATATCATACCTTCCTCAATCTTCTCAAGATTTATCACTTTCTTTACAAAGATTAAATACCCAGTCCGAGCAATACACTCAAAACTTAGAATCATCAATAAGCCACTCATTTTATTTAAAATCATCAATTTTTCAAATAAAAGGCGCATTTAAACCAGTATTTCAACTTCATGCTATAATCATAAGGGAACAAAAATCTGAATTGGATAACTTTTTCTGTTTAATATACGATAATTATAAGAAAATATGGAAACTTTATGATCGTAATGCTATACAAGAAGTTAATGAGAGTGAATTTCTGCAATTATGCACTACAAATATAGAACAAAATAATGTTGTGGCAATGATTTATGTTAAAGATACTGCTTTTAAAAGAAAAACAGATTTGCCGATGCAGAATTTTAGTGTCAATACAAATGTTTATAAAAAAGATGAGTATTTAAGTTATATTGATGAGATTTTATATGATAAAATGACTTATAAAAATATCAATTCAGAAAATACTTTGAATGGCTATGCAGATAAAGAGCTGGTAAAGCTTATAAAAAATGAATATCTGAGTAGGTTTAAAAAGTTTAAAAAACAATATAAAGAACTTAAGGTAAAAAAAACTACCACTAAAGAATGGGAAGGTTTAGATAATTTTGCTTTATTTTTGAAGTGCAAATGTTCAGAAGATATGGCTAGATGGTTTATATTGGATTCAGTAATAAGAGAGTTTAACCCAGAAAAATCCTTAGAAAATCTACAAGTAAACCCAATACTCCACCTCCACCTCAACGAATTCACAAGCATCAGCGAAAACACTCCAAACGACTGCCTCCTCGCAAAAAAAAACTATACAATCTACAACCGCTACAAAGCTGAATACACCGAATTCCGTATCGACTGTGAAATCGCTTTTACCCTTCTCCAATTCCTAATCAACGGCGACATTGAAGAAGTTTCCCTATGTATTTTCTTATTTTTCCAACAATCCCGAACCTTCAATTCTCCAGTATTCAAAGAAATTTTAATCATATCACAAGCATTCCTACTCTACCTTTTCTCTCATCTTATAGTCAGTACTGAATCTTACTCAATAGATTTTATAAAATTATATATAAAATTTATAAAACTAGTCAATTCTTTGACATATAGTGAAAGTTTTGATCGAGCAATAAAAAATTTATCTAAAGAAATCATGAAGATTAGTATTGAAAATTTCCCTAAAGAAAATATTGATGAACTTGCTAAAATATATTATGAATGGGATAAAGATGAAATTGATATAGAAATATTAGAAAATTTACCTATAAAAATTCAAGAGTTGAAGGAGAAAATTTTGATTATTGAACCTTGTGTTTGGAAGGATGAATGGACTGTTTGGAGTGTTGTGGATTGGATTAGAAAAGAGTTAAATGAGGCTCAAACAGATTATTTGAAGAAATGGTTTGATTTTTATATAGAAAATTCTAATGATTTGGGGAAGATTAATTATAAGAATATTAAAGCTATTAATTAATGAAGAATAAGGTAGAAGTTGGGGGTTTTTTGGTGTTATTGAGGAAATTAGTTGTTTGTGATAATTAATTGAATTATTTTATAAGATTCGTATAAATGAATCTTATTAGAAGATAGTAAAATAATGTTAAGAGATACAAGATAAATGTTTATGTCGAAGATAGTAAAGTTATCCTATAGAAATATGCATTAAAGGATGATATTACGATATGATTTTTATCTTAATGTTGTTGGATTATAATTATCTTTTATATTATTATAAAAGGATTTGGTAATATAAATAATAACTTTTTTATATTTATTATAGTATATATTCGAATTACTCAATTATCCCTCTATTTATTATTAAATTTATTCCCTAGAATCAGAGTATTATTAATGCTAATACTAAATACATAAACTATAAAAAATCATGAAAATTCATCAACACAAAATTATCATTTCAACTATCTCTTCCTTCTCCACAAAAATAAAAATCATGCCTAAATCAATAAAATACCTGATAAAATTTTTATTTATTACTAAAAACTCCTATTCCCAATATATTAAAATCTCTACATATAAAAAAAACCCATATCCATCTGCATCTTATATATAAAAAATAAACAACCCATCCAGCATTAAACGCAAAAACTATTGAATCCCATACAAAACTTACAATTAAAAACCCCTCAAAAACAGTAACCCCAATGCCAAAAACCTCATTTGCCGTCCAACTTCAGTTTACCAAATAATGGAAATAAAACTCAACAGATCCAATAAGGCAAAATAATCTAAATAAATGGCAGTCTCAGTTCAAGGTGAACAAAATTCTAAAGAAACAATCAAGTTATTAATGTTAGGGGACTCAGGTGTAGGCAAAAGTTGCTTAATGATAAGATTTACAAAATCAACATTTTCTTCTCAAATGATGGGAACAACAGGTATAGACATGGGTGTCAAAGAAATGACAATACATGACCGAACTGTAAAAATACAAATCTGGGATACAGCCGGTCAAGAAAGATTTCATTCTATAGCAAGAACTTATTATCAAGGAGCTCATGGGATTATATTAGCATATGATGTTAATGATAGAACTTCATTTAATAACATCCCAGTATGGCTTGAAGATATACGTAAATACACAAATTCTGTGAATATTTTGTTGGTAGGAAACAAAATTGATTTGAAAAAAGTCGTTTCTGACGCTGAAGCTAAGGATTTTGCTGAGAGTGCAACAATTCCTTTCATAATGACTAGTGCTAAAAATGATGAAAATGTTCAGGAAGCTTTTTATAATTTGATAAAGACTATACTTGATAGTGGAATTGTTACGAAACAAAAAAGTAAGTCGTTGAAAGATAAGAAAAATCCTGGTAAAAAAGGATGCTGTTCAAAATAATAATTTTTGATGGTTTTTATAGCTGAGGTTTTAAAGAAAAAGATATAATGGTTGTGATGGTAGATTTAAGTATAAATGTATTGTGATTTTTTGAATTTGATGTTTTTTTATAAGGTTTTAGATTTAGGGTTAAGAGGATTAGGATGATATTTGAAGGTTTTTTATGAGGTTAGTGGAGTTTAATGAATTTTTTATGATAGGATAAGGGTAAGTTTTGTGTGATGGTAAAAAAAATTGTGTGAAAAAATATAAATTCGAAAATATAAAATGACTGAGGATAGTTTGTGTTTTTTTGTGTGAAGTTTTCATATAAAAATTATGATTTTAAAGTATGAAATTGTGGTATCAACAAGAAAAATACTTGGAATAGGCAAATACTTGATTATGAAAAATGCACATACCATATTTTATACTGTATAAATATATATTTTTAAGTTATCTTTATGACTTTGCATAATCTTATCTCATTTTATCAATCAAAAACAAAAAAAATATTCATTCAAAGTTCATATAAGTTAATAACAACAACATAAAAAATCCAATAAAGTTTACCCTAACCAAATCCAATTATATAATTTTTCCCTGCTTATAATCCATATCAACCCAAAAATCCAAACTTAAAAAATCCTATCTATCAATACTAATTCTAAATTAAAGTATATGAAACTAATTAATTCTTAGCTTTCAACTCAGCTATTTTTTTAACTAATTCTTGATATTTCCCCAAGTCAAACTTTTTTGCCTTGCTGATTTTTTCAAGTTTCAACAAACTCAAAGATTCAAAAATTCCTAACCCCTTATAATTAAAAATCCTAAAAGAAAATCCAGCATAAACCAATATTGCATTACTCAAACCTATCAAATATGACTGTGGTTCCATAATATCCCAAGAATAAACAACATAAGTTCCAATTCCAATATACATCCATTGTGATAAAAGTACATAAAATCCACCCCAAAGCAATTTTGTTACATAAATTTCAGCTTGTTTTTTTATTATTTGAAACTCATCATCCATAGTTTCCTTTTGTTTTGTCAATTCAAAAATTTCTTTTCTATAATCTGCTTCTTCATTTATCCCTTTTTCAATTTTTTGATTTAGTTCGTAGATTAGAGAATCTTTTTCTATTGATTTGTTGAATTTATAAATATTGTTAAGATTGTCGATATAGTTTTGAAGAAGATAACGATTTTGAGCATTAATATTTAAAGTGTCAAATAAATCGTGGGCATAAAATTGGCAGATGGTATTTTGAGGAAGGATTCTATAGGTTTCATTGTTTAATGTTATGAGAAATGATTCTAATCGTAGATTTGATGCTTTTGAAGATGGAAGCATTGGAATGCCATGAAGATTAGTAATAAAAATTTCTTTGCCGGTAGTAGATACTAGGTATTTTGTTAATTCTTGAAGAGTTGAAAAAGAGTTTAAGGAGAACTCTAAATTTTTAGCACCAGAAATTGGAATAATGATTTTGTCTTTTACTTGCTGCAAAGCTTTTATTGCCGTATTGGACTGCATAGCCATTATTTTCTTAATGTAACCATTGAAATATTGAGTATTTAAAAGTTATATATAATATAATTTGTATATACTTATTAATCCTGTAATGGTATAAGAAAAATTTTGAAATTAGAGTAGAGTAATAATAAGATATTGATAATTTGAATATTTTAATTTTAAGTTTAAGCTTGAGGAAAATTCATGGATTTTAGTGTTAATAAACTATAGTTTAGGTTTTTGTTTTTTTGAAATTTTTTAGGTGATAATAAATAATTGGAAAGAAGTATTTTAGTTAGAATTACTGAAGTGGTTTAAATGTTAGAATAATGTTTTTCGGGAGAATATTCGAAATCTTTGTGGGGTTAAGATGAATGTTATTCTTTGAAAATTGTTAGCTTTTAATAATTGACTCTTTATAATTAAATTCTTCATAAAGAATGTTTATAAGATTTAAGGCTCTAATTAGAACTTATGATAGATGATTATTTTGTTTTGTAAGAGAATTAGAGCTTGAGATAATTTCATATTTTTTTTAAGTCTGATGAACTTAATTTAGTATTTGTATGTCGCTTTCCCATCAATTAGTTTTTGTATTACCATCCCGAATATGAGAAATTATTATAAATATAATTAAATATTCAGTCTATAGAGTAAATAAAGTATGAGTTAGGCAAGTGCACATGAAGTTTTAATAAAAAGCCTATTTTATAAGCAAAAAATGTTGAAAGCTTGATAGTAGGAATATTCAAGAATTCATATTAGAATAGTGTTTTTTTGAAGTTTTAAGCTTTTAAATCATAAAAGTAGTGATAATGAACTGATATGAAATAACTCTAAAATATTTTACTTTTGTATATTTTATAGCTTATTTATACTGGTATAACAAAATTTCGGCAATGAGTAAGAAAAATTAAACACAAATATTATATCAAAAAGCAAACTAAATCATTTTTTCAATAAATTTCTCATACAAGCTATAAATATTATTCACAACTAAACTTTATCAATCAACCCGCTAACTATTTCGAATGTAAAAACCCATAAAGCCAAGCATCAATCAACCTAAATTTACTATAAAACATACAACAGGTTTTAAAACCTAATTTAATTTCTTAAATAATTTTAACCATAATAAAATCTACTAATAAACCAACAAGTATACATATAAAACAAACTTCCCATATCCTCATCTCAAACATAAAATCATCAAAAAAAAAGCATATAAACCGAAACTTTCACCACTTAATACATTATATTATAAGTTCATTAAATTTATAATTTGTTCAGTTACTTCTATAAATTCTTTATTATTCCCTGACCCTTCCTGAAACTTCACCAAATGTACGCCAAAATTTCCATCAATCCTAACAATCTCAGCAGTAAACCTAAGACTTCCTCTATTACAAGCAAAACTATACGCATTTTGTCTAAAAAGTACTCTAATTTTATCACAAGCATAAATAAAATTCTTACAAAGATCACTAGGTATCTTAGCTGATATACATTCAACATTATAAGGTCCATTATAAAGTTTAATTTCTTCAATTTTCCTTGATGGTGAAGCACTTGTCCTACTAGTTCTCGCTGGTATTATAGGTTTAGGTGAAGAACTATATGCATTTTTTATAGGTGATCTTGAAGTATTTGAATTTTTAGTAGTTTGTACTGCTTTAGTTTCCAAAGGTTTAATAGCTTCAATTTTCTTTAAAGCTTCAAGTGGAAGTTTTGGTACTGCAGTCTTGTTTGGGGGCTTTGGAGCATCAGTTTGTTCTTTTATAGGCTGAAGTTTATGTTTTCTTAATAATAAATAATAAGTTGTTGTTATATGATTGTGTTTATTAGATTCTATATACTTTCTAGCAACTTCAGGACTTACTCCATATTGTTCTAATTGAGCTAAGATTTTGTTTTCTATATGAATTATATCTTCTCCTATAAAAATCCCTGTATGTAAATCTTGGCTTACATATCTATACCATTTATGACTTTTTATTTGCTCTATTGTATATCTTTCTTCTGGGTTTGTTTTTAAGATTTTTGATAACAAATCCTTAGAGTCTTCTGATATGAACTTAGGGCATTTGTACTCCCCACTCATTATTTTTTTATATAACAAAGAAGTATTTGAGTCTTCAAATGGTAAATATCCACATATCATTGCATATAAAATAACCCCACAACTCCATATATCTACTTGGGTTCCATGATACCTTTTTCCTGCTATCATTTCTGGAGCTGCATAACAAGGGGAACCACATGCGGTTTTTAAAGTTTGCCCGGTTTTAAAAGTATTACTAAGACCAAAGTCGACTATTTTTATCTGTTTTTTATGATCTAATAAAAGGTTTTCTGGTTTCAAATCTCTATGTACTATATTAAGTTTTGATATATACTCAACACCTGAAATAATTTGCTGGAAAAATAAACAAGATTCAAGTTCTTTGATTCGTTGATGTTGGACTATATAATCAAATAATTCCCCACCACTTGCATATTCCATTATCAAATACAGTTGTTTGGGTGTTTCTATTATTTCATAAAGCTGGATTATGTTAGGATGACGGATTGTTTTAAGGATATTGATTTCACGAGCTACTCTTTCTACATCGTTTATATCGGCGATTTTAGCTTTTTCAAGGATTTTTACTGCAACTTTTTCCCCTGTTAGAATATGGGTTGCCAGTTTGACTTTTCCGAATGTCCCTTCACCGATTGTTTTTGATATTACATAGTGACCGATTGAGTTTGTTTTTGAGTCGTTGTCTGGTTTTGCCCTATATATTTCTTACATCTTGAAATTATGAAAAGCAATAGAAGATTTGGAATTTTGGGATATTCGGGGATTAAAGTGAGATTTTAGAGTTTTGAGGTTTTTTGGAGGAAGGTGAAGGGAAGATAGTTGATTGTGGGTTTGAGAAATAACCGCGAAAGACTTGAATTTTGGGATTAGAGTGGATTTTTTTTTTTGTGTTTTGAAGGCTGCTTTGATTATTTTTTTGAGGAAGTTCGTGGTTTTTTAGGGCAAAAGTAGAAGTTTTAGGAGAAGATTTTTATATAAAGTTAATAGTAATTTTGCTGATGATTATGATAGATTTTGCAAGCTTAAATGCATATTTTTTATATAAAATGGTTAAGTCATTCTTGTATTAGTTTTCTGAAGCGATTTTATATTAATAAAAACTAATGAAGAATTTAAAGCTAAACATGAAAAAGTTATTCTAATATCAAAATAATGAATGAAAAAAATGAATCTAATTTCAAGGTGATGGATGAAAAAGTTATTACTAATTTCAAGATGATGAATGAAAAAGTGGAAGCTATAGATGAAAAAATGAATGCTTTTCAGAATAAAGTAGGTGAAATTGAAGGAGCAATCAGCAGCATTAATGAAAATATTCAATTGCTTTTAAGTGTTCTTTCAAAGAAATCAGACTTATAACAAAGTTATAGTTAAATAAAAATTCCACTAATTTGCGTATAATAAAATATTACAATCGATATTAATATAATATGCATAAAACCAAATATTTTATAAGATTTTCTAGTGTGAGAAGGGGATTTTTAGAAAAAAAATTTTGATTTAAATGTTTAAATATAGGATGCTAAGTATTATATTTTTAAATTTGTAGTATATTGATAAATAGTAATCGCAAGCCTAGAATGGTAATCAGCCAATTCTATATCATACTGTGCCATAGAAAGTAAAAACTGTGAACTTTCTTCATCACAAAAAGCTGGAAATGCTGATAAAGGTATCGGTTCTTCTAATTGCCATAAACATTTTATAACCCATCTAAGCCCTTCTTCTCTTATATCTAATCCTTGTTTTAATATTTTCATATAAATCGAAACTAAAGTGCTTTTTAATAACGTTTGTTCTTTTTTTAATTCCCTTTTCAAAGATATAAGATTTTCTTTTTCCCTTTCTCTATCTTCAATCATATTTGTATATTTTTCTTTCATTATAGAGATTTCACTAGTCAATGCTTGTTTTTCTTGTCTAATTTTTTCTCTGAGTAGATAATGTTCATGGACTTCACCTAATTTAAATAGTTTTTTAAGCTGAATATTCCTTGCTACAAGTAAAATCGCTGATTCTTGTTGATGTAATTTGTTAAATCTTCATCTGTGAATTCTTTATTTATACATTCAAGATCATCTTTTAGTCTTTTTATTGATGATTCTTGTCTTTCGATTTCTGCTGATATGATTTGTAGGTCGTGTAACATGGTGTTTATTATAAGATTGTTTTTCATTGTTACTTTTGAATACTCATCTTTCAGTATTTTGTTTTTGTTTCTTTCTTCGTTTATTATTGAATATGGGGTTTTATTTCTATCAATGTCTGAATCTCGGTTAAAGTCTTCTGCGCTTATTTGAGTTATAGTAGAAGGATCATAAGTAACTGAAAGTCTATGGCGAAATGTGTATTTTTTAGCTGTTGATCTTGGGCTTTGAGCTGAAGAATTGTGTCGCCAATGGTTGAGTTTTTCTACTTGGTCGTGGTCTTCGTTTTTTTCTTTTATTATAGAACCTCGTTTTGTCCGTTTACCTTTTAGTAAGTCTTTCAGTTCTTCGACTGTGCAGAATGTGCTATCTGTTCAAAAACCACTTTATCATCATGATTTTTCATACCTAAATCAACTATATGTAAGAATAATTCAGCACTTACATTAAGTTCTTTAAGTAAATTGTCAAGTAAAGTGCTTTCATCTTTTTTATATTCTTATACTAATATTTAAGGTTCGCTATATATAACATAAGACTATTTTATGCTGAATTTAAATCTTAAGATATTTATGCTTTATTTATAGCACACACAATAAGCAAAATTTAAACAGAACTTAAATAATCTATAATATAAAAACTGTTAATTACTTATTTTTATTATAATTTTCATAGATTTTTTTAAAGATAAATTGGATTCTTAGGCAGTACGCAAAGTATAAAGATAGGAGAAAATGTATTTTTTTTGGGTGCAAGAGGATTGAAGAATATGTGGAATTGGGGCTGAGGGAAGAAGGTGGAGGATTTTATTTAGGTGCTAGTTTTTATGATTGAAAGGATGAGGGTATAGGTTTGGTTGCCGGGCTGTGGTAAAATTTGTGGATATATTTTTTGATAAGGATTTTAAGATATTTTTGTATATGATAAATGTTTAAATCCAATTCATTATTTCAATCAAAAGTATTCTAATTCAATCCTTAGCAACTCTTATCTTCACATACATTAATTTCTTACACAAATCTTTTTTTCTTAATAAAAACTATAGAAAATTATGCTAAAATTCAATGCAATCCTATTATCCACATTTCTATAATGTTAAGTAATCTGTATCGCTTATTCTCAGGGACCTTAGCAAGTTTTTAGGTTTATTCAAATCTCACAGCAAAGTTCAGAATCCACTCAATTAAAATGACTTGTGCCCTCAAACTCAGGCCATCCTACCTCCTGTTTATCAATCGCCGAGATAATTTCCGTGCTGTTTGTCCATCTATCGGTATGCATTATTTCCTTAATAACCTAAAAACCCTAACAATAATAAATTGGTCAAGGTCTTTCTGCAGCTTGTGGTATGGCTTATAGTATGAAAAATATTAAAAAAGTTTATTAAGATATATCAATGCTTTGATTAATAATCAAAACCAGTAACTCAAATTATATATGCAAATACACAAAAATTTTATGTAAAGGCTATGTGGTTCGTGAAAACAATGAAGATAGAATAACAGTTGTAGGAGCAGGAGCTACTTTGCATGAAACTATAAAAGCTAGTCGAATACTAGAAAAATAAGGGACTTATATAAGAGTTGTTGATATGTTTTCTGTAAGACATATAGATAAAAGGATTATTGTTTTATAAAATTATTTGAATTTTCTATCATAGCTTGAGTTTTTATAGACTTTTTAGAGAAATTAGTTATGTTAAGGAGAATAGCAATATTCCTATCATTAAAATATTTTTCTCGGCTTAATTTGAAATAAAATTTGCTTATCTTAAGATAGAATAATAAGAATGATAAATTAGAAAAACTAAGTACTGCCTAATCTTAAAACCATAAAGTTTATTATCAAATACCTTAAAAGTTAGTATTGGGTAAAAACAAAATTTCAAGTTTGCATTTGAAAAGGTGGATTGATAAGAATATATGTAATCTATTTAATTTAAATAATAAATAAGATATTGTGCATAAATAGTAGGTTATCCTTCATTTAACTCTTGATTTAGAAATGAGCTAAATTAAACTTATAATGGTATCTGATAAATTCTGGTAAAAATCTATAAAATGGGAGAAAATATTTATAAGTTTACGAAAGGTTAAAGCTCTTAACTTTACTTGCTATTCATCAAATAACCAAATTTTTTAATAATTCTTTATCTAAAAGCTAGAGGATTTACTATCAAAGTTAGATACTTGGCTGAAATATAAAAAAGTTTGAATTATGATTATCGTTTAAAATTTTGTTAGCGACCATAAAAATAATTGGTTATAAATGTCTATTACTTTGAAAGAAAATCTTCTTCCAAAAAGTGAACTTAATTCTCAGATGAATACTCTTGAAATCAATTCTAAACAAAAAATAAAGCACACTGAAGACGATGAAGCAATAATAGAAATTGACAAAGCCTGGAAGTACCTAAAAATAGAATCTAAACTAGACCTTCCACAAAAATTTGCCACTGTTTTTGAAAATCATTCAAGTTATGTGTGGTGTGTGTGCTTTAGTCCAGATAGCAAATTATTAGCTAGTGCATCAGATGACAAGTCTATTAAAATATATGACTTTATTGAAAAAAAAGAGCTTTTAACTTTTTTAGGACATGATTCAGCAATTTGCAGTATAGATTTCAGTCCTGATGGCAAGTTTTTGGTTAGTGGGTCGGAAGATAAGAGCATCAAAGTTTGGAATCTTGCTAAAGAAAAAGAAGAATTTTCATTGACAGGACATGCTGACGTAATATATAGTGTGTGCTTTAGTCCAGATGGAATCTTAATAGCTAGTGGGTCAGGGGATAATCTTATAAAAATCTGGAATTTTAAGGAGAAAAAAGAAGTGTTCACTTTTGTAGGGCACACAGATTATATTAGAAGCGTAAGTTTTAGTCCAGACAGTAAGCTTTTAGCAAGTGGATCTGATGATTTTTCTATAAAAATTTGGAGTATTCCTGAAAAAAAAGAAATCTGTACTTTGCTGGGACATAAGAAATATGTGATGAGTGTTAGTTTTAGCCCAGACGGCAAAATATTAGCAAGTGGGGCCCCTGGTGATAATCTTATAAAAATATGGAATCTCGAAAAAAAAATGGAAGAGTTCAGCTATATAGGCCATAGAAGTCCAATAAGAAGTGTGAGTTTTAGTTCAGACGGTCATTTTTTGGTAAGTGGGTCGAATGATTACTCAATAAAGGTATGGAATCTTCAAGAAAAAAGTCTTGAATACACACTTCCCGCACATAAAAACTTTGTGCTAAGTGTGAGGTTTAGTCCAAATGGGAAGTTTATGGCAAGTGGATCTGGCGATAATTTAATAAAAATATTGAGGGTTGAAGAGAAAAACCAAAATATTACACTTCAAAGCAATACAGACAAAATATTGAATGTGAATATTAGTCCTGATGGAAAACTAATAGCAGGTGCAACTTCTGAAAAACTTATTAAAATATGGAATTTTAACGAAAATAAAGAACAATTCACACTTTCCGGACACACAGATAAGATAAACAGTGTGTGCTTTAGTCCGGATAATAAATTTTTAGCAAGTGCATCTTTAGATAAAACATTAAAAATCTGGAACTTGCAGGATCGAAAAGAAGAATTTACTCTCACAAGCCTAAAAG